>CAUYQV010062871.1:0-52813 GCA_963574575.1 Galagoides demidoff
GAGGCGGGAGACTCGCTTGAGCCCAGGAGTTGGAGGTTGCTATGAGCTATGATGCCATGGCACTCTACCCAGGGGGATAGCTTGAGGCTCCGTCTCAAAAAAAAAAAAAAAAGAAATTAAAAAAATCCTTAATGAATATTACAAGAAACTTTATTCCCAGAAATATGACAATCTGAAGGAAATTGACCAATACTTGAAAGTATGCCACCTTCCAAGACTTAGCCAGAATGAAGTGGAAATGTTAAATAGGCCTATATCAAGTTCTGAAATAGCATCAACTATACAAAATCTCCCTAAAAAGAAAAGCCCGGTACCAGATGGCTTCACGTCAGAATTCTACCAAACCTTTAAAGAGGAACTAGTACCTATACTACTCAACCTTTTCCAAAAGATAGGAAAAGACAGAATACTACCCAACACAGTCTATGAAGTAAATATCACCTTGATCCCCAAACCAGGAAAAGACCCAAGAAGAAAAGAAAATTATAGACCAATATCACTAATGAAAATTCATGCAAAAATATTCAACAAGATCCTAACAAACAGAATCCAGCAACACATCAAACAAATTATACACCATGACCAAGTGAGTTTTATCCCAGGATCTCACGGATGGTCCAACATACATAAATCTATAAATATAATTCATCATATAAACAAATTAAAAAACAAAAACCTCTCAATTGATGCAGCAAAAGCATTTGATAATATCCAGCATCCCTTCATCATCAGAACACTTAAGAAAATTGGTATAGAAGGGACATTTCTTAAAACAATAGAGGCCATCTACAGCAAACCTACAGCCAATATTGTATTGAATGGGTTGAAATCATTTCCTCTCAGATCAGGAATGAGGCAAAGTTGCCCATTGTCTCCATTGCTCTTTAACATTCTAATGGAAGTTTTATCCATTGCAATTAGGAAAGAAAAGGCAATTAAGGGCATCCATACAGGGTCAGAAGTGATTAAACTTTCACTTTTCTTAGATTACATGATTGTATATCTGGAAAACACCAGGGATTCAACTCCAAAACTCCTAGAAGTGATCAAGGAATACAGCAGCATCTCAGGTTACAAAATCAATACTCATAAATCTGTAGCCTTTATATATACCAACAGCAGCCAAGCTGAGAAAATAGTCAAAAACTCTATTCCATTTACAGTAGCACCAAAGAAGATGAAATATTTGGGAATTTACCTAACTAAGGATGTGAAAGATCTCTATAAAGAGAACTATGAAACTCTAAGAAAAGAAGTAGCTGAAAATGTTAACAAATATTAAAATATACCATGCTCATGGCTGGGAAGAATCAACATTGTTAAAATGTCCATACTACCCAAAGCAATATATAATTTTAATGAAATCCCTATTAAAGCTCCACTGTCATATTTTAGAGACTTGAAAAACTAATACTTCATTTTATATGGAATCAGAGAAAACCTCGAATATCCAAGACATTACTCAGAAATAAAAACAAGGCAGGAGGAATCACATTACCAGGCCTCAGATTATACTATAAATCCATAGTGATTAAAACAGCATGGTACTGGCACAAAAACAGAGAGGTAGATGTATGGAAAAGAATAGAGAGACAACAGATGAATCCAGCTACTTACCATTACCTGATCTTTGACAAGCCAATTAAAAACACTGAGTGGGGAAAAGATTCCCTATTTAACAAATGGTGCTGGGCGAACTGGCTGGCAATCTGTAGAAGACTGAAACTGGACCCACACCTTTCACCATTAACTAAGACAGACTCTCAGGGGATTAAAGATTTAAACTTAAGACATGAAACCATAAAAATACTAGAAGAAAGTATAGGGAAAACACTTGAAGAAATCAGCCTGGATGAAAATTTTATGAGGAGGACCCCCCAGGCAATTGAAGCAACATCAAAAATACACTATTGGGACCTGATCAAACTAAAGAGCTTCTGCACAGCCAAGAAACTAGTAAGTAAAGCAAGCAGACAGCCCTCAGAATGGAAGAAGATATTTGCAGGTTATGTCTCTGACAAAGGTTTAATAACCAGAATCCATAGAGAACTCAAATGTATTAGCAGGAAGAGAATGAGTGACCCCATCTCAGGGTGGGCAAAGGACTCGAATAGAAATTTCTCTAAAGAAGATAGACACATGGCCTACAGATATATGAAAAAAATGCTCACCATCATTAATCATCAGAGAAATGCAAATCAAAACTACTTTGAGATATCACCTCACTCCAGTAAGATTAGCCCATATCACAAAATCCCAAAACCAAAGATGCTGGCATGGATGTGGAGAAAAGGGAACACTTCTACTCTGCTGGTGGGAATGGAAACTAATATGTTCCTTTTGGAAAGATGTCTGGAGAACACTTAGAGAACTAAAAATAGACCTGCCATTTGATCCTGCAATTACTTTATTAGGCATATATCCAGAAGACCAAAAACCACATTACAGCAAATATGTTTGTATCAGAATGTTTATTACAGCCCAATTCATAATTGCCAGGTCACGGAAGAAACCCAAGTGCCCATTGATCCACAAATGGATCAATAAACTGTGGTATATGTATACCTGGAATACTATGCAGCCATAAAGAAAGATGGATACATTACCTGCTTCATGTTTACATGGATGGAGCTGTAAAATGTTCTTCTTAGCAAAGTATCACAAGAATGAAAGAAAAAGTACCCAATGTACACAGCCCTATTATGAAACTAATTTATAGTTTTCATATAAGCTATAACCTAATTATAGCCTAAGAATATGGGAAGGGAGGCATGGGTGGAGGGAGGGTGATTGGAGGGATCACTTCTATTGTTTATCTTACGAGGGTACAAGTGAATCTAAGAGTAGAATATAAACGTCTTAACACAATAACTAAGAAAATGACATAAAGGCTATGTTAAACAGTTTGATGAAAATATTTCAAATTGTATATGAAAACACCACACTGTACCTCATGATTGCATTAATGTATACAGCTATCATTTAATAAAAATAAAAAAAATAAAATCCCAGAGACTCAACCACAAGACTCCTGGAAGTGATCTAGAAATACAGTAAGATTCAGAATATAAAATATCAATAGCCTTTGTATACACCAATAACAGTCAAGTTGAGCAAATCAAGGACACAATTCCCTTCACAATAGCTTCAAAGAAAATGTAATACCTAGGAGTATACCTAACAAAATAGGTGAAAGATCTCTACAAAGAGAATTATGAAACCCTTAGAAATAGAAGAAGACATTAACAAATGGAAGAACATACCATGCTCCTGGCTGGGAAGAATCAACATTATTAAAATGTCTATACGACCCAAAGCAATGTATGGATTCAATGCAATGCCCATTAAAATACCAACATCATACTTGGAAACCAGAAAAAAATAGTATTTCATTTGGTATGAAACCAAAAAAAACCAATAGCCAAGGCAATTTTTATTATAAAAACAAAGCAGGAGGCATCACTCTTCTAGACTTCAGGGTATATTTCAAGTCCACGGTGATCAAAGCATCATGATATTGGTACAAAAATAGAGACACAGAGAAATGGAACTGAATAGAAAACCAAGAGATGAAACCAATCTCTTATAGCCATCTGATCTTTGATAAACCACACACTGGGGGAAAGAATCCCTACTAGTAAATGGTGCTGGAAGAAATGGATAACCACACGTAAAAGACTGAAACTGGACCCCCACTTGTCATCACTTACAAAAATTGACTCAAAATGTATAGAAGATTTAGATCTAAGACATGAAATGAGAAAAATCCTAGAAGAAATGTGTGTGTAAAACTCTTATGGATGTTCGCCTGGGGAAAGATTTTGTAAAGAAGACTTCAGTGGCAATCACAACAACAACATAAACAAATGGGGCTGATTAAGCTAAAAAGCTTCTTCACTACTAAGGATACAAGCATTAAAGCAAATAGGCAACTTTCAGAATAGGAAAAGTATTTGCATGTTATCAATCTGACAAAGGGTTGACAAGTAGAATCCACAGAAAACTCAAATTAATTAACAAAAAAAGAGCAAACAATCCCATCTATCATTGGGCAGGAGACATGAACAGAATCTTCTCTGAGGAAGACAGATGATTGGATAACAAATATGAAAAAATGCTTATCATTTTCCCTAATTATCAGAGAAATGAAAATCAAAACCAACCTGAGATATCACCTAACCTCAGTGAGAATAGCCCACATTACAAAATGCCAATGCTGCAGATGCTGGCATGGAAGGGTAGAGAAGGGAACACTTTGACACTGTTGATGGAGCTGCAAACTCATACATCCTCTTCTGAAATAAGTATGAATATTTAGAGAACTCAAATTAGACTGTCCATTTGATCTTGCAATCCCATTACTAGGCATCTACCTAAAGGAAAAAAAATTATTTTATCATAAAGAAATTTGCACCAGATTATTTATCACAGCTCAATTTACAATTGCCAAGATGTGGGAACAACATAAATACCTATCAGCCCAGAAGAGGATGAATAAACCGTGGTATAGGTATACCGTCAAATACTATTCATGCATAAAAACTGATGGAGACCTGACATACTGTGTATTATCCTGGACGGAACTGAAACACATTATTCTTAGTAAAGCATCACAAGAACGGAAAAGCAAGTATCCAATGTTTTCAATACTAATATGAAGCCAGTACACGATCTAATACATGCCCACACAAGAGAAAACTGCTATTTAATTCAAGGTGGGGAGAGGAGGACAGGGAGAGGAGGAGAGGGGAGGAGCAAGAAAGATTGGTGTTTTCCCACTTAATGGGCACAATGTGGGGCTATATGGAACACTTCGTCGAGGTGGGACAGAACAGCAATAGCAACCATACCTAACAAATGCCAACATTGAAATCTAATTCTTTGTACCCTCAAATTAACCTAAAATTTAAAAAAGAAATAACTTAGTCTCTCTTTCTAAGATTGTATCTTAAGGGAAAAAATACTGAAATACAAACAAACATTTATGCACAGAAAATTTTGTGGCAGAGACTGCTAGCTGTCTCCCAAAATGTCTTTTCCTCTTCCTCTGTCATAACAAACATGCCATAGCCTGCCCAGCTATGTCACAGTTTCAAAGTTCACTTGCTTGTATGGCCATATGACAAAGAAACTCAAGCAAAGGTGTGTGCCATTTCTGTGCCAGATCCCTTAAGAGGTAGGTATTCCTATGAGTCTGAACATGGATGTTAAAGTGACATCATATTCTGCATAGATTGTGGAAAAAAGCCAAGATATCTGCATTCTTGAATGAATACATAAAGTAGAATGATGACCTGACTCATAATTCATGCCATTACTTGAAAGAGAAACAATTTCTCTCTGGCATTAGCCCTTACATTTCAGGAAACCTCTTTGTTACAGCAGTTGGCATTATCCCAACTAATACAATCCTCATTGCAGCATCATTGATATTAGGGAAATATCAAAACACTCTAATATTGGGGAATGTTCAAATACCAGAAAATAATGCAATCCTCATGAAGTATGTTTATGATAATTCATAAGAGCATAATACATGCTATGTGATGCTAATAAAACAAACCAGAAAATATACATACTATATAATTTCAATTGCGTAAATAAAAATACATTGATTATTCAAAGGCTAGAAGGAAATGGGCCAATAATTTTTTATTAGTTTCCTTTGGATAGTGAAGTAATAGGTGACCTTTGCCTGGTTTATTCTTCTCCGTACTTTCTAAATTTTCTGATAATCATAATACAATCTAGTATAGTCACACAAAATCAAATGACAACTTGAAAAAGACTGTGAAGATTAGGTGGAGGCATAGACAATGTTTAGGCTATTGTGCTATGAGAAAAAAATCAGACTGTAAAGCCTATGTTCATTTCAAATACAACTGTGTAAAAAATGTGTATGGATTTGGACATCCAAAAGTGATACTGCTGTGTTAGAGAGCTTGTGAATGGATTTTTGTTCCTCTGTTTGAAAAGTTTTCCTTCAATGTAATAATAATGTTGTTTTATTCCAATAAAAATATGACATACTTTTAAACCTAGTTCTTTATTCCCAAATATTTATACTTTCCAGTGTTTATTAAACTAATCCTTGAAATTTGAGCCTCAGCTATATGTCAGAGTTTTCAGGATTAGCTACCTCAAGGGCAAAAATCTAAAATGTTTTGTCTTGAATTTATTTTTCAACTCAATTTATCCTTGAACCAATCATTCCACCTGATTAAAGGCAGGGTTATTTGAAGGACCAGAAGAAGCATTGCTAGTGATGAATGTGTATTTAACCTAATATTCTCCTGGCTATTTGCCTCTGTCTCCTTTTCCTCTGTCTCCTTTTCTTGTTGCTACTACAATTCAACTAACAGTTTAGCGCTATTTACAAGTTAATAAAAAAAGACAATACAGGAGTGCCAATTATTCCCTAGGACCTGGTGATGGGCTTTGGCAATAATACATCTTCGTGTGATGCTGGCCATTTAAAGCCTATTAACAGGATGCCACATAGACCGAGAGTATTTTACTTGGAAAGAAATACTTAAGTCACTACTTTCAGCATATGTTCATCCTCAAAGTATAAAAGTGCTACAAACACACCCCAATATCTCCTGCACCCATTTGAACTCTAACCAGCCATCTGTTACTCCCCTACTTCCAGTTGTTGGCCCACTCCAGCTTAGCTGAAATGAAAACTAACAAAACCTTTTTTGGTCAAGCAAGCGGGAAAGAGAATAGAGGTGGCTGTGGTTTCTTGCCTGAACAAGAAGGAGAAACTTCAGACTTTTTGTAGCTTGCATCTTGGTTGTGTAACTGCTGTTCCACTTCTGAGCAAGGCCAGTGCCCAACCTGAAGAAGAGTTCAGGATAAATAACATGCCAGGAGATTCAGCACGTGCTAGACCCTGATGCTGGAGATTGGCTGTCCTTTCCTGTAATCCTTTCCCCATCAAAGGAAATGCCAGGTGTCTCTTTAATTAGCAAGTTCTTTTGTGTACAACCTTAGCAAAATCTCCATTATACACAAGAGAATTTACCATAAATAAATTAGTTTTTTGCATAATCTATGCATTATTGAATGTAATTCAGTAGTTTAGGGAAAAAAATCTGATCAAACCAAGCTAATCAGAAATTGGCTTTTTTGAAAGAAGAAAAATATTCTAGGGTTCATGAAGTTTGCAGGGAAGGTCAAAAGAACTGCTAGGTCAGAAATGCTGCAACCTGTATGCAAAATATCTGCAAAGCCCTTTGCGTACTTCCCCCCAAACACAGTGCTGACACATCACATAGTTGACATAATTAGGTGCTTGAAGAAGAATCTTACCATTGCCCTGATGTGAATTTTCATAAAATTCTCTATTTGAATAGGGCCGGTCATCCTTAGCACAACTATGGAAGTCAGTGATTTGGCTTTTACATTTCCAATCTCTCTCTTTTTTACCAACTCAGTGCCTGCCACTCCAACATCAAGCAGGCAGTACTCCTGTTCTCTTCCTTCTTTTCTGCTAAGAAATTCCTACTCTCAAAAAGGATTTAACCACTCTCTGTAACTATGACCATGGCCCCAGTTAGGAAGTTTGGGAGAGTCAAAGAAGGAATGCAGAATGAAAAACTGTCTCCTAAAATATTTTTTAGTCATCTGCAGAAAGGTGGGAAAAGTGATACAGTTTTAGAAATGTGACCCCTGAAATCCTACCCTTTGGGCCTTTACTTTTCTGGCTAGCGCAGATTTTAAGGCCCAAGCTAATTCTTCAGGCACAAAACCACAAGAGCCCCAGACAAATTGTTTCAGCAGTATTTCATCACTCACTTCCTTTTGGGTGAGCCTCAAGCTCTGATGGAGTTCTGGAAAATCCTGGTTGATTGCCCCTTGTATTCACCAGTTTGAAACTATTACATTGGCTAATCCATTGGTTACAATTTAGGTATAACTTTGGCCAATAAACTGTCCCTATTATAAAGAATCTAACTCTAAACTTAAATTCCAGGCAGGGACCCATAAAAATTGATTGCTTGGCTTTGAAAATATATTCTCTCTGGAAACACACAAGAAGGTAAAATCATCACTGACAGGGTGGGACTTAGTTGAGGTGGAGAGCAGACCTCCAGACAGGTTTCACTGTGATCATAAGTTTCCAACAAGTCTAAAGTAGTTTACAAAAAAAAAAGAATATTCCATCCTCAACTCCCAAATAGGATAGAAACTTTTCATGGTCACGTTTCTCTCCCGGGACCACAAGCTCTTCCAAACACATCACATCCTTGCACTATGCAGGCCAATAAGAGTTAAATTGAGATTCCTTTAAGGTCCCATGAGGGTCTAATCCTGCCAAGTGTTTCCAGTGGAAAGTTTCAGATGTTTCTATTTGTGATCTAATGGCAAGGCCCCTCTGCCTTCCTTTCTATTCATTTCATGTACTTCTTTGCTTTTAGTTCTGGATGGAATGAAAATCTGGAGGATATCTTCTTGCCCACCTCTAGATCTGCAAGAAGGATAGTGGCAAAAAGTGAGGGCTTTAGTTATTCTTACTAATGTGGGCCTTTATCATCTCACAAACTATTTTCTTTCTGTCTCATCTCTGATCCTAGAAGGTAATTTGCCCCTAAAACACCTGCCACCGTTTCAATTCCCCTTTCTCTAGGTGCCTTCAAGATTTCTCCCTCTCAAGATTTCAGCTTTTTTATCCTCCCACCAGCCTTCAGGACAATTCTGCTATTCCGGGATTACAGACCCTCCTATAACTTGTTTCTTTTTACCAGTATCTTCAACATCAATGATGCTTGCTCCTCTACCTTTGCTTAGGGATTTCCATAATCCTGAAGGATAGAAAATGTACAAATAAAATTAAATAGTTAGCGTTTTGGGGACACCTATTTAGTCTGAACCATTTCTATAGGAAAAAGTTGCTTTTCTGAGGACAGGTCAAGGGTCTTGACTTTTTGGCCCCTAAGAGCCCCAAATCCCCAAAAATAACATAAAATAAAACTTTTAAAAAGAACTATAAATCCCACATGGAATGGCAAATCTAAGTGAGGAACTTAGATCACTGAAGAACTTGGCTCACTGATTTCTGTAAACGCTCTCTGTGCATGCTCCATGACCTCAGTTCTATGCATACTCTCCTTTAAGGCAATGTCTTGACTGAAATCTCCAGGGAAGGCCAATGTTGACATATTTTGAGAAAGTTAGTGGGAAGTAGTGATAAGCACTTGTCAGTTCCCTGATGTGCTTATGCCATCTGCTCTCCTGAACTTGAGAGAGAATCCACAGGCTTATGACATCCTGTCCAAGGTATTGCTTTTCCTCATCAGAGAGCAAAGAGAACCTCCCTCTCCAAGTGCCATTTCTTCCTGAAGCTGAGATGTGTCATTGTTCACCCTCCTCAGGCAGCACTGTTCAAGAAGACTTCATCTGGAAATGAGTTTCCTTTTGATGTATTCAGATATGTTCACACACACTGGCAGAAATGAATCACACCCTTTCTAACTACCACTGTGTCCTAAATAAGAAATCTAGACTAGAACTTGCTGTGGGGCTAATTAGAGACAGACACTAGTCATGTGATCTCTCCTTACTCGAAACTGCCTAATAGGAGTCATTATCCTTGCTGGAGGGTGATTTAGTCTTCAGAAACTGTCTCACAATTACTCAAGCATATGAACAGTAGGGCAAAAGTGCTGTACATCAGAATTCCCTAGTGACATAGTGCTTGAGTTTGCCATTCAGAAACAGCCAGGAATCTCATCTTCTTTCCCACTCTGAATCAACCAGCAGAGGAGGTAGGAGTAGTAGAACTAAGGAGAAAGGCTCTTATATAACTCCTTTGATGACATAGGAAAATATCTGCAGAAGGAATTTTAAAAGTCAAGGATACCAAAATAAGCGAGATAAAAGTTCAAATATAAAATGTCACTCAGAATACATCCTGTACGAAATTGAAGTGATCTTACTGCACATACCTAGTGGTATATGAAATTCATAGATGAAGAGGCAATTATAGTACTAAAAGGAAGGTAGTGGCTGAAGAGGGGAGTGTTTTGGAAAATGATAAATGCTCAGAAGGAAGGAACCTCTCTTGTCAGGACACTAGCAATCTCCATAGTGATAAATCCAATGGAAACCTTTCTGTCCTTTTACTTAACAGATCAAAAATGTTCAGTATGCTTAAACATGTCCTCTTTATCGATATACTCTATTTGCTTGGCTTGCATGACACTACACTCTGCTGGTTATTCCTTATCAGTCTCCTTTGCTGAGTCCTACTCTTCTTATTCTCTAAATGTGATAGAGCACCAGAGCTTAATTCTGGACTCTCTTCTCTTGAGAGGCAATAATAGCATAGTAGTTAAGAAAATGAACTTGGAAACCAAACTGCCTGGTTTTGAATCCTATCTGCTACTTAGTATGAAATTGGACAATTTGCCTAAATTTATCAGTGTCTCAAATTCCTCATTTATAAAGTAGGGATAATAATAGCACCTACTTCATAAGATTGTTGCTAAGATTAAATGAATTATAATATAAAGCACTTAGAATAATACCTACTATATAATAAGCACTATCTACATGTTTGTTACTGTCATTATAATTACATGTATCATCATTACTATTTTCATTATTGTTATTGTTATTATTCTCTTCTCTATCTATACTCTTGTTTAGGTAATCTCATTCATTCTCATAATCTTGAATACCATTCACAGGCGAATGCCTCCTAAATTGTTATTTCCCAACTATGATCTCTTCTTTGACTTTCATATTAGTCAGGATTCTCTAGAGAAAGACAGCCAATAGTTGATAGATAGATGATAGATTGATAGATCAATAGATAGATAGATAGATAGATAAAGGGATTTATTATGAGGATTGGCTCAAGTAATTATGGACACTAAGATGTCCCACCATTAGTCATCTACAATCTGGAGAACTAGGAATTCAAGTGGTACAATACAGTCTTAGTCAGAAGGGCTAAAAATCTGGAAAGTCAATGTTGTAACTCCAACTCTGAGGATAAAGGCCTAGGAACTGAATGGCTGCTGGTGTAACTCAGAATCCAAAGACCTCAGAACCGGGAGCTCTGCTATCCAAAGATAAGAGATGAATGTGCCTGCTCCAAAAAAAAGGAGCAATTTTGGCCTTCTGCCTTTTTATTCTATCTGGGCCCTCAATGGGTTGGATAATGCCCACTCATATTGAGTAATGGTGGATCTTCTTTACTCAAGCTACTGATTCAAACACTAATCTCTTCTAGAAACACCCTAACTGACATGCTCAGAAATAATGTTTCACCAGCTATTTGGGCAACTCTTAACATAGTCAAGCTGATTATGTAAGATTAACCATCACAACTTCCAAATTCATGTATCCAACTGTCTATTTGATAACTCCTCTAATACATAGTAGACATTTCAAGCTTAACATGTCTTAAAAGTAACTCTTGTTTTTCTCCAAAGTGTTTCTTTCCCAGCCAACCCTATTCCAATAGATATAACACCATCTACTCAGTGGTTCAAGCCCAAAGCTAGAAACTGTTCTTGAGTCTTTCTTTTTTACCATTGCCAATATCCAATCAGTTAGTCAGTTATGACAGATTTACCTCTAAAATATATCTAAAATATGACTATTTTCTCTTCTGTCTCCATTGCTGATGTCCCAGTCCCAGCTACTATAATTTCCCCCCGGACTACTTCAATAAGATGTCAACTGGCTTCTCTTCTATTCTTCCCCCTTAAAATCCACATACCCTATAACAGCCAAAGTGGACTGTTAAAAATATGAATCATGGGTAGCTCCTGTGGCTCAAAGGAGTAGGGCACTGGCCCCATATGCCAGAGGTGGCAGGTTCAAACCCAGCCCTGACCCCCCCCCAAAAAAAAAAAAATATATATATATATATATGAATCATGCTATGTCATTCCTTCACTTAAAACCTTGCTAAAATGTTAAATTAATTCAAAATCCTTAACAAGGACTGGAATACCCTTAATGAGCTGGATTTTTTCCTATCTCTCCAAGCTCAATTTTCACTCCTCTCCTCCTCGTTCACCAGGTACCAGCCATCCTAACCTCATTTCTCTCCATCAAATACTTTGATATCTTTCTAAATTCAAGGCCCTTAAATTGACTATTCCTGCTTTCTGGAATAATCATCCTATGGCTTTTCACATGGATGATTCCTCCTCCTTCTCTAAGCCTCAATGTCAGCACTGCTTCTTGGAGACCTCCTAACTACTCTATCTAAATAAAGTAACCATAAGAGCAGAGAGAAATGGTGGACTAGAAACAGTGTCTTTACAGCCATACATGGTGATATTGAGGTGAAAAGACTCCAGGCAACACTGGCTTGTGGGCTCTGCCCCCAAACATCTCTTCAGGGGCACGGGAGGCATCAGGACACTTTAGGACCCCAAGACAAGGATGAAAACAGTGAAGAAGTGGCAAGTACTTGTGGTTAGGTGGAGGCCAGTGGTGCAGCCATGGCTGGGGCCAGAACAGTTTACAGACAGAGAAGGCCTGCCTTGTGGGGGGTTTTTGGACCTGGGCATTTGATTGAGTTATGTTGGGGGGGGCTTAGGTGAGTGAGCTAATGATTTTGAACAGTTCCCAGGGACCAGGGCTGAGCCACCCAGATGGAGCAGAGCTCTCATTGTTCAGCTGCAAGCCCAACACAGCCATTATGGAAAGGCTGGCTTGTAGACATGGCCCATAGAGTCCTAGTGTGAGGCCAGTTCTGGCATGCTTGATAAGTGGAGCAACCTCTCCTCAGAAGATTGGAGCAACACATGCTTTCCTACTTAAACAAAATATTTGGGAAAGCCAATGCATAGCCAAGGGACATGATTTAGAAAGGTCAAGGCATGTCTATTAAGCAGGTCAAGAAGAGCTTCACGTTCCCAACCCTCTGGGATTTGAGGGCAAAGAAGTAAAGGAGACAGGACACAATCTCCTCGGCAAAGCAGAAGCTTCCAATCTCCATCTTATACAGTTGTATTGGCATAGTGATTAGCATCTCATACCCCAGAAAATCACCTCTTACCCAGTTAATATACAGCAGATATATATGTATACATACACACACACACACACACACACACACACACACACACACACATATAGTTCTTCTCTTTAAAAATTTTTTTCTCAACTTTTTCCTCCTAGATTTTTCTTTTGCTTCTTTTTTTCTTGTGTAATTATAATTGTTCATGATTTCCTTCTTTAATAATAAGGGCCTCATTTTTGCCAGTTTTTCTACCCTGTTATTCATTTTTCCCCCAATTGTATCCCTTAAGGTTTTTTGTTTGTTTGTTTGTTTTACTTTGATTTGTAATATTTTTGTTTTTCTTCCCTATTTGGTGAAATTGAGGTCTTGTGTCTGCTTAGGCTGGCAAAGAGCTCCAGACATTGAGGAACTCACCCAACCTAGCCCCCCAGAGGTTGGGATTTGTGGGTATGGGTCAAGTACCCTACTGTACACCACTATTACTCCTGTCTGTCTCTTTCTGTACCTTCCTTCTTTTTGTCCATCTTCCCATTTACTCACCCCCATGTTCCTTTCTATTTTCCCCTTTTAATTTTTCATTCTTTCTTGCACATCACTCTTCTCTTCCTTTTAATCCTATACCAAAAGGACATTTCAACTTCTTAGATGAAAGGCACATTAACTTAAAAAGCAGCAGGAAGTGAAAGAAAAATAAGGGCAAGGAAACAGACAAAAAGAAAACTCTCATGAGGAAGAAACAGCAGAGAAATCCTGGCATCATGATAAACCAGAGCAGAGCAACCCCCCACCCCAAGGATCAAAAGGTAGCTACTGAAGAAGATTCCACCTATAAGGAAATGTTAGAAATAACAGAAAGGGAATTTAAAATATGGATGGTAAAAAAAATGAAGTCAATTGCTAAGAAAGTAGAAAATAACCAGAAGAAAATCCAAAAAGAGAATTAAATAAGAGATGAATGATATGAAGCATATAGAAAGTATATAGTGGACTTGAAGGAATTGAAGTAGTTAATCAGGGAACTTAAAGATGCAGTAGAAAGTATCAAAAACAGATCATGTAGAAGAAAAAAATCTCAGAGGTAGAGAATAAATATCTTGAGCTAACATAGACAGTTAAATATACAGAAAGAAAAGGCATAACATTCACTGAGAGAATTATGGGACTTCATGAAGCATTCAAACATAAGAATTATATGTATCCCTGGAGGGGAGAAGAATTCCCCTAAGGAATGAAAGCCCTACTAGTGGATATCGTAAATGAATATTTCCCGAATATTACCAAAGATCCTGACACACTCCTTTCAGAGGGATTTTGAACCCCAGGTCATCTGAACTCAAACGGAGCTTCTCCAAAACAAATTGTCCTAATCTAGTCCAAAGTCAAGAAGAGAAGTTTCTGCAGGCCACAAGGAGTAAGCACCAATTGACCTATGGGGCAAATCCATTAGGGTAACCACAGACTTCTCAATTAAAATTTTTCAAGCCAGAAGAGAACAATCATCTACCTTTAACCTACTTAAACAAAATATTTTTCAGCCCAAAATTCTATATTCTGCTGAACTAAGTTTTAAAATTGATAGAGAAATCAAATCTTTTACTGATATGCAAACATTGAGGAAGTTTGCCACAGCAAGACTACAGGAAATACTTAGACCTATTCTCCACACTGACCATCACAATGGACCACCAGCAAAGTAAACACCCAGAAATTAAAGGATAAAACCCAGGGGAGAATTCTTCTCCCCTCCTGGGATACAGCTTTCATAATGATGCAAAAGATAAAACTAAGCAACGGGCGTCCACAAAATAAGATGAACAGAACTCCACCACACTTATCAATTCTCTCAATAAATGTTTATGGTTTGAATTCCCCACTAAAGTGGCCTAGGCTGGCTGATAAGTAAAAAACCACAAGCCATCCATTTGCTCCATGTAGGAGACAAACATAGCCTTGAAGGACAAAGTAAAACTAAGAGTTAAGGAATAAAAAATATTTTTTTAGGCAAATAGGAATCAGAAGAAAGAAGGGATTACAAACTTATTTTTAGATAAAAGTGGATTTAAAGCAACTAAAGTCAAAACAGACAAAGATGGACGCTTCATAGTGGTCAAGGGAACAATACAACAAGAGGATATTTCAATTCTAAATATTTGTGCACCCAATTTAAATGCACCCAGATTCTTGAAATAGACCTTAATTAGTCTGAGCAATACAATCCCCTATAATAGCATAACAACAAGGGACATTAACACTCCTCTTACAGAGCTGGACAAATCCTCTAAACAGAAAATAAACAAAGATGCAAGGGACTTAAATGTGACCCTAAAACAACTGTGCTTAATAGACAAATACAGAATACTCCATCCCAAAGCTATGGAACATTCTCCAAAATAGATCATATCTTAGGACACAAATCAAACCTCAACAAAATCATAAGGATTGAAATTGTATCTTGTGTCTTCTCAGACCACAAGGCAATAAAGGTGGAACCCAACTCCAACAAAAATTGTCATCCCTAAATAAAGGCATGGAAATTAAACAATCTTATGCTGACTGACAGTGGGATCAAGGACAAGATAAGAAAAGGAAATTATTAACTTACTTGAACATAACAACAGTGAATACAGAAGCTACCAAAACCTGTGGGACACTGCAAAAGCAGTCCTAAAAGAGAAGTTTATTACATTAGATTCCTACATCTGAAAAACAGAGAGCACATCAACAACCTAATGAATAATCTTAAAGAAATGGAAAAGTAAGATTAATCCAATGCCAAACCTAACAAGAAAATAAATAGCCAAAATGAAATCAGAAATAAATGAAATTGAAAATAAAAAAAATTCAGAAAATTAATGAAACAAAAGTTGGTTATTTGAAAAGATAAATAAAATCAATAAACCATTAGTCAGATTAACCAGAAATATAAAAGTAAAATATTTAATCACCTCAATCAGAAATGAAAAAAGGGAAATAACAACTGATACCACAGAAATACAAGAGAGTATTTCTGACTACTACCAAAAACTCTATGCCCAGAAATTTCACAATGTGGAGGAAATGGACCAATACCTCAAATCACACCATATTCTTAGACTTAACCAGGAAGAAATAGATCTCTTTAACAGACCAATATAAAGCAGTGAGATTATAGAAACAATAAAAAAGCTTCCAAACAAAAAGAAAAAAAAATCCCAGGACAATATGACTTCACATCACAATTCTATCAAACCTTCAAAGATGACTTTGCACCTATATTGTAGAACCAATTTCAAAACATTAAGAAGGGAGGAATCTTCCCCAACATGTTCTATGAAGCAAACATCACCTTGATTCCAAAACCAGGAAAGGACACAATCAAAAAGGGGAACTCAGACCAATTTCACTAATGAATATTGATAAAAAAAATACTCAAAATCTTAGCTAATAGAGTGCAGCTACACAATAAAAAAATTATACATTATGATCAAGTAGGCTTCATCCAAATGATGCAAGGCTGGTTTAACATATGCAAATCCATAAATGTAATACATTATATCAATAGAAGCAAAAACAAAGACCATATGATCCTCTCAATATATACAGAAAAAGCATTTGAAAAAATCCATCATCCTTTTCTAACACTTAAGAAAATAGGCATACATGGCACATTTCTTAAGCTCATTGAAACCAACTATGACAAACTGACAGCTAACATCATATTGAATGGAGTAAAACTGAAAGCTTTTCCACTTAGAACTGGAACAAAGTATGGAGAACCCTCAAAGAACTCAAACCAGACCTCTCATTTGATCCTGCAATCCCATTACTGGGCATCTACCCAAAAGAAAAAAAAAATCCTTCTACCATAAGGGCACTTGCACTGGACTGTTTATCACAGCTCAATTTATAATTGCCAAAATGTGGCAACAGCCTAAATTCCCACCAACCCAGGAATGGATTAACCAGCTGCAGTATATGTATACCATGGAATGCTATTCAGCCATTAAAAAAGATGGAGACATTATATCTTTTGTATTAACCTGAATGGAAGTGGAACACATTATTCTTAGTAAAGCATCACAAAAATGGAGGAGCAAGAATCCTCAATTCTGACATGAGGACAATTAATGACCTAGTACCTTAGTACATGTAAGGGTGGGAGAAGGGGAGAATAGAGAGAGGGAAGGAGGGAGGAGGTGAGGGGGTCACAGTGTGTGGCATACCTTTTAGGGGAGGGAAACAATTAGAAGAGGGTCTTTATCTAACAAATTCAATCAGTGTAAACTGGTTCTTTGTACCCTCAATTAATCCCCAACAATAAAAAAGAAAAATACTAAACAGACCTTCAAGAATAAAAAAAAAAAAAAAAGAACTAGGACCAGACAAGGATATCCACTGTCACCACTATTATTCAGCACTGTGCTGGGGAAGTTCTAGCTAATGAAATCAGGCAAGAGAAGGATATGAAGGGCACCCAAATGGGGGCAGAGCGGGTAAAACTGTCCCTCTTTGCTGATATGATCTCATACTTAGAAAACCCCAGAGACTCAACCACATCACTACTGGAAGTGATCAGGAAACACAGTAATGTCCCAGTGTACATCCACAAATCAGTATCCTTTGTATATGCCAAAAACAGCCAAGTTGAGAAGCAAATCAGAGACACAATTCCCTTCACAGTAGCTTCAAAGAAAATGAAATACCTAAGACTATACATAACTAAAGAGATGAAAGACCTTTACAAAGAGAATTATGAAACCATAAGGAAAGAAATTACATAAGACATTAACGAAAAGAAGACCATACCATGCCCTTGACTGGAAAGAATCAACATTGTCAAAATGTCCATTCTACCCAAAGCAATCTATAGATTCAATGCAATCCCTATTAAAGTACCAACATCATGTTTTGAAGAACTGGAAAAAATAGTACTTTGTTTTGTATGGAACCAGAAAATAAACATGTATAGCCAAGGCTATTCCTAGTAATAAAAACAAAGCTGGAGGCATCACCCTACCAGACTTCAAGCTGTATTACAAGTCCACAGTAAATAAAGCAACATGGTATTGGCACAAAAATAGAGACATAGACATATGGAACAGAATAGAAACCCAAGAGTTGAAAGCAGTCTCTACTTGCCATTCAATCTTTGAGAAACTAACAAGAGCATATAGTGAGGAAATGAATCCCTATTCAACAAATGTTGCTCAGAGAACTGGATAACCACATATGAAAGACTGAAACTCAACCTACACCTTTCACCAGTAACAAAAATTGACTCAAGATGAATAAAAGACTTAAATCTTAAGACACGAAACAATAAAAATCTTTTTTATTAAGTCATATATACATATATCATGAATATATTTATGCCTTTGTGGGATTCAATGTGTTGATTTTTTGAACAAGTTAGAGTGCTTACATCCTACTAATTAACATAGCTTTCACTTCATTTACTTAATCACAGTGTTAAGACATTTGTGTTCAATACTTGATAGATTTGACTTGTACCCTTGCAATATGCTCCATAGGTGTAGTCCTATCATTAACCCTCCCTCTATCAAACCACCCCTCTCCCTTCCCATACCCCTCCCCTTTCTTTCTTCATCCTGGGCTATAGTTGTGATTCATCTTCCATTTGAAAGTGTGAGTGATTATAAATTGGTTTTATAGTAGTACTGAGTACACTGGATATTTTTTTTCCATTCCTGAGATACTTTACTAAGAAGATTATTTTCCAGCTCCATCCATGTAAACATAAAAGAGGTAAAGCCTCCATCTTTTTTAATGCTGCATAGTATTCCATGGTATAAATATACCATAATTTATTAATCCATTCATGGCTCAGTGGGCACTTGGGCTTCTTCCAAGACTTGGCAATTATGAATTGAGCTACAGTGAACAATCTGGTGCAAAGATATTTGTTGCCAAGTAATTTTTGGTCTTTTGGATATACACCTAGTAGAGAAATTGCAGGATCAAACGGCAGGTTTACATTTAGATCTCTGAGTGTTCTCCAAACTTCTTTCCAAAAGGAACGTACTAGCTTACATTCTTACCAGCAGTGCCGAAGAGTTCCCTTTTCTCTACATCCACACCAACATCTATAATTTGGGGCATTTGTGATGTGGGCTACTCTTACTGGAGTTAGATGATATCTCAAAGTGGTTTTGATTTGAATTTCTCTGATGATTAAAGATGATGAGCATTTTTTCATGTGTCTGTAGACTGTGCACCTGTCTTCCTCAGAGAAACTTCTTGCCCACAATGAAATGGGATCACTTGTTTTTTTCTTAGTAATAAGTTTGAGTTCTCTGTGGATTCTGGTTATTAGACATTTGTTGGAAATATAACCTGCAAAAATCATCTCCCATCAGAGGACTGTCTATTTGCTTTACTTACTGGGTTCTTGGCAGTGCAGAAGATTTTTAGTTTGATCAGATCCCAGGAATGTATGTTTGATGTTGCTTAAATTGCCCATGGTGTCCTCCTCATAAAAGATTCTCCCAGGCCAATTTCTTCAAGGGTTTCCCCTGAACTCTCTCCAAGTATCTTTTGTCTTTATAAGTTCGAGTCTTAAGTTTAAATCTTTTATCAGAAGAGAGTCAGTTAAAATCTTTTATTGACTGAGAGTCAGTTTTTGTTAATGGTGAAAGGTGTGGGTCTAGTTTCAGTCTTCTACAAGTCGCTGGCCAATTTACCCAGTACCATTTGTTAAATAGGGAATCTTTCCCCTAATTTATATTTTTGATAGGCTTATCAATGATCAAATGATGATAAGTATCTGGGTTCATCTCTTGCTTCTCAATACTGTTCCATACATCTACCTCTCTATTTTTGTGCCAGTACCATGCTGTTTTGGTCACTATTATGGTGCTGAAGGATATCAAGTTGCTCATGTCTGTTAGGGTCTCTCTTATGAATTGAAGAGTATTCTGGTTGGGCTCATAAATGCAAATAATTGAAATCTCATCATGTTGAGTGTTGCCCTTAACAAATATGAAGTGACCATCTTTATCTTTCCTCACTTTTGTTGGTTTAAAGCCTATTGTATCTGTGAATAAAATTGTAACACCTGCTTTTTTCTGATTTCCATTTACCTGAATTATAGATGTCCATCCCTTCACCCTGAGTCTATATTTATCTTTTAAGGTAAGATGAGATTCTTGTGTGCAACAGATATCTGGCCTGAATTCTTGTATCCAGTCATCAGACCTGTGCCTCTTTAGAGGACAATTTAAACCATTCACATTAATTGAGAATATTGATAAGCCTGGTAGTATTTTGGGTATCAAGTTTTTCAAAAGTCCAGTGGACATTCTTACTCCTTTCACCACTGTGGAATTTGGGATTTGATCTAAAGGTTTTGAGTGAGTTTACTTTGTTGGTAGAGCATTGTTCTAGTCATTGTGGAGGATGGGTCTGAGAATATCCTGGAGAGCTGGTTATTTAAGGCAAACTTCTCCAACATGTGAATGTCATTGAAGTATTTAAGTTCTCCATCATAAATGAAACTCAGTTTAGCTGGATACAGGATCCTGGGTTGAAAGTTGTTTTGTTTTAGGAGGTTTAAATTTGATGACCATCCTCTCCTGGGTTGAAAGTTTCAGCAGAGAAAGCTGCAGTCATTCTAATATCCTTCCCCTGGTAGGTTATAGTTTTCTTACATCTGGTTGCTTGCAAAATTTTCTCATTCATATTAACATTGGCATAGTTAGTTATAGTGTGTCTGGGAGATGCCTTACTCGGGTTGAGTTGTGCTGGGGTTCTGAAACTGTCTCCTATCTAAATTTCAGAATCTCTTGACATGTCTTAGAAGTTCTTCTTGATTATCTTATGGAGTAGAGCATCTGGGCCTTTTGAAGCAACCTCATCACTTTCAGGAATTTCTACAAGGTGAATGTCAGTTTTCTTTGAATTATCTCAGAGCTCTCTGAGAGAATTATCCATTTTTGCTCTCCACTTCTCTTTCTTTTGAGCATTTGGGAGCATTCAAAAGCTTTGTCTTCAGTGTCAGAGATCCTTTATTCTGCCTGCTCTATTCTGTTACTGAGGAATTCTATTGTATTTTTCAGATCTTTGAGGGCCGCAAGTTCTTGCTTTGATGTGTCAAAATCTTTGGTGATTTTGTCTTTTAATTCATTGAATTATTGAGACAACTTTTGAATTACTCTTGACTCAATTTCTGACATCTTAGCCATTTGTTTATGAATGGGATCATCTGGTGTATCTATTTTGTCATTTCTTAGAGAAGTTGATCTACTCTGATTATTCATGTTGCCAAAGTTTTTCTGCTGATTCCACCCCATGCTTATTTTTCACCATTTGGCTAGATGGGCAGGTAAGGTGAAATTGGATTGAGGGCTCCTGTAGTTGTGGTTAACCAGCCCTTTGCCAAGGATCTGGGACTGGTGACTATAGCTTTTTCCCTTACAGCTTTGCAAAGGACCTATACAGTATTACAGTCTGAGGCTCTGGGGACCTATTGGTGTGGTGGGGGTAGGTGGCTCTGTCTTATATTCAGCTGGTCTTTTTCCAATCCTAGTGGATCAGTGACTTTGGGTTGAAATTTCAGCTGTGGAGAAATACAAGCAACCAAGACACCCTGTCCCCAATGGACAAAAACTGGGAAAGGAAAATCAGCCCTTGTCATTGCCATACAACCAAGGGTACCACCTGAGAGGGTCTTTGGGTGATTGGCCCAGGTTAGGGGTTCCAAACCAATCGACCCAATCAGTACCAACTCTCACATGGGAGAGTTTGAAAGATCTCCAGCAACTAAATAGCAGAGGACTACTGGATGCTCAACTATGGCTCACTCTGGTGTTCTGTGGAGTCAGAAAGGCCCACCCAGTAGCAGATTTGGACCAGGGGGTTGGTGTCTCTTTCCCTACCTTGCACCTCTTTCATGCCCTGTCACTGGTAAGCCCATGGGGCTGTGGTCCTTCTTCCCCCAATAAGCAGATGTACCAGGACTTTTCATCTGCCAAAGTCAAAGGAAAGTCAATGCCACCTCGGCCCAGCCACCACCCTTTACCACCTGCTGGCTGGGGGAGGTGAGGCCTGCCTGCCTCGGGTACTCATTGGCAACTGGGGAGTGTTCCACCTGAGCTCAGTCTCAGCCTAAGGAAAACAAGTCAGAAAATGATTTTCTCCCTAAGCCACTGCACCTTTGCCCCAGCTGCTCTGCAGCACTAGTGTACTTATAGGAAGAGTTCTGGCTTCCTCTGGCATTCCTCAGAGGAAGGTGAGGTGTCTCTCCAAGATCAGACCTCAGCGGGATCACTCTACTGTAGCTGAATCTTTGTGGGTGGTGTTCCTGCACAGCTCCCACATGGCTCCCATGGCCAGAAAGATGGCTGTAGCAGCTGCTCTGGGAGCACTGTGCATAGGGCTCCAGCAGCAGGGCAGGGTGTGGGGGCTCGCGGCTCTGGAAGGATGGCTCTGGCTGGGAAGAGCACAGAGCACGGGTCTCTGGTAGGGTCAGGTGTGGTGCTCTTGGTTCTGGCTATGCAGTTCTCATGGCTTGCAAGCCTCCTCCTGCAACAGGTTTGCACTTCAACAGAGTCAAGCCTAACAACCTCCCCTCTTTGTCTGCACTACTGCTAGGCTCACTGTTACAGTGTAGCTTTTCCACCATGGCTCTTGCAGTGCCCAGGCCTATGCAGCCCTTGCAATGCCCAGACCTGGCAATGAACTACAGATATTCTGGTCTCTGCAAGGTTTAGGCTCTGGACCATCAGGTGAGAGGGGGAGGATGGACTGGAAGTTAAAAATGGCAGGGAAAACCTTAGTTCAACTTTCATGCCTGGCAAGAGATTTCTAAGAGTCACAGAGGGACCTTCTGAATAAGTAGTCCTCACTTCCTGCAACTCTATCCTGTGGGGTGAGAAAAAAGGTCCTCAGTTCACCGCTCACCTGTAGAAAACCTACAGTGAGCCAAAAAGAAAAAAAAAATCACTCTTGGAGGAGGGGGTGGATACTTTTCCTTTGGGATGAGTTTTGTACCTGAAATTTGCTTTCTTGGAGTTGCAGATTGCCTCAGCAGAGGCGACGTGCAGTTATCACTCTTCTCTTGGCTCCCAGTCTTCAGCATTGTTGGGTACTTGCTGGTCATAGTCCTTCCCTCTGGATGGAAGCTTCTGTTGAAAGCTGGCTCCAGTCAGCCATCTTGCCCCTCCTTCTGAAACAATAAAAATCTTAGAAGGAAGGATGGGGAAAACTCTTTACAATTTTAGGCAGGGGAAAGATTTTATGACAAAAACTTCAATGGCCATCACAACAACAGCAAAAATTAACAAATGGGGCTTAAGCTGAAAAGTTTATTCACAGCTAATGACACAACAAGTAAAGCAAAAAGACAATTTTCATAATTGGAAGAGATATATGCAGAGTATGAATATGACAAAGGATTAATAACTAGAATCTACAGAGAACTAAAATTAATCAACAAAAACAAGTAAACAATCCCATCTACCACTAGGCATGAGATATGGACAGAAAGTTCCCTGATGAAGACAGATGAATGGCTAACAAAAATTTGAAAAAATTCTCATCTTCCCTTATCATCAGAGAAATACAAATCAAAACCACCTTGAAATATCACCTATATCCAGTGAGAATAGACCACATCACAAAGTCTCAAAGCTATAGATGCTGGCATAGATGTTGAGAGAAGGGAACACTTTTACACTGCTGATGGGACTGGGAACTAATACAGCCTTTTTGGAAGGAAGTATGGAGAATCCTCAAAGAACTCAAATTAGAAATCCCATTTGATCCTGTAATCCCATTACTAGGCATCTACCCAGAAAAAATAAAATCATTTTATCATAGGGACATTTGCACTAGACTGTTTATTGCAGCTCAATTTACAATTACCAAAATTATCGACAACCCAAATGCCCGCCAACCCAAAAATGAATTAACAAGCTATATGTATACCATGGAATACTATGCAGCCATTAAAAATGGAGACTTTGCATCTTTTGTATTAACCTGGATGGAGTTGAAACACATTGTTCTTAGTAAAGCATCATGAGAATGGAGAAGCAAGAATCCAACATACTCAAATTCTAATATGAAGGCAGTAGATAATCTAATACATCTACTTGTAGGGGTTAGGGGAAGGAGGGAGAGGGTAGAGGGAAGGTGGGAAGATGGGAGTTCATGGTGTATGTCACACCTCTTGGGGGAAGGACACAATTATAAGAGTGACTTTACCTAACAAATGCAATCGGTGCAACCTAATTCTTTGTACCCTCAATGCATCTCAAACAACAAAAAACAACCAGGAAAAATAACTAAATAAATAAAGTAGCCCTCTAGTTACTCTCATTTTACTTTATGCATGTTATATATTTTAAACTTGTTTACTCATTTATTTTGTCCCCCTCCTCCACTACAATGTAACTCCACAATGTAGGAGCTCTGTCTTGTTTACAGTATATATCTAATATTATAGTTTCTGGTACATATCAGATGCTCACTGATTATTTGTTGGATGGATGGATGGATAGATGGAAGAATGGATGGATGAATGGATGAATGGATGAAGCCACTGAACACAAATACTGTGCTAGGTGTTTTAAAAACATCATCCTATGTCATCTTTAGTATAAGAGTTCTCAATACAGCTCATTCCCATTTTACAAAAGAAAAAAATTGAGGCTTGAAAAATTATATTATTTTATCAGGATTACATGGACAGGACCAGGATTCGAATCCAGATCTTCTGATTCCAAAAGCCAGGCACTTTCTATTTCAGCAAAATAACTTATTCATCCATCCATTTAACATTTATTGAGAATCTATTTTGCACCTTTCACTGTGCCAGGTCCTAGGGATATGAAAATAAATAAGACATCATCCCTTCCTTGCACAGAATTTTCAATTCAGTTGTGGACACAGACAAGAAACTGGATCATTACACTAGTGGGAATAAACGTTTCATTGTCTGTGCTAGGAAAGGAGGGGCAGTAGAATGCAGGCTTTAGAGCCTGAATGCCTGGGTTTGAATTTCAGCCTTACTACCTCTTAACTGTGTATCTCTCAGCAAATTGATTAACTTGTTGCTGCCTCAATTTCTTCATCTGTAAAATGGGAATTATAATTGAGTGAATATATTACAGAATGACTGTAAGGACTAAAAAAGTTAATAAATGTAAAGTCTCTAGCACTTAAGAAGAAACCAATGAGTATTAACTGTTATAAGTGGTACATAAGAGGCAGAACAAGGCCAGTGAAGCAGAGTTTATTGAAAACTTCCCAAAGGAGGTGAAGCTGTCTCTGCTGAGCTTTGCAGAAATAATAGATGTAGTGGTTTCTAGGTTTAGAAGGTAAAAAGCTGGGAATAGCATTCAACATATAGGAAAAACACATACAAAGGTCATTTTCCTGCCAGGCTATTTCAGGCTCATCAGCCCAATCACAATTTATTCAGAAACCTGACACAGTGAACTGTTCTTTATTTAAGCTATAATGGCTTTCACATATATCATGTGGCTCCAATGATTGTCCCAGAATCTCAAAGACATATGAAATGAGTCTAAAAGAAAGGCAGAAGCATCAGGAGCTCTGGATAAGTTGGTGGGCATGGAGAAAAAGCAGAACATGAAAAGGGTAAGGCTTACACCCTGGTCTCTGTCCAAGTGCCTTGTGGCTAGGGAGGATAAGGAATGAGCAAGAGAGAAAACCAGGGTCCAAAGGGATAGGAACTGTTACCAAGTTAAAACAGCTAGGGGCTGGTGAAGAAAAAATGAAGAGAGCTGGAAGCAGGACAAATATAAAGCAAATTTAAAACCTCACAATATTTACACTCACAATCTAACCAACTTTATACAGTTTCCCAAATAAAGTCCTAGAAATCATTTAAAGAGTTCCTTTAAATCATGCTTGCCCATATAGGCAGCCCACTGAAAAGAACATGCCTCTGTGTTGTGGTTATAACTTTGTAGAAACATTTCCAAATAATCCAGTGAACAGGCCAGATGAAAGACTGCAAGTGGGGCAGGGAACCTTGCCCTTGGCTTTGAGCTACATCAGGGAGCTGGAGGGAAAAAGGAAAAGTCCAGTCTACAGCCCAGTTTTTTACTCTGGAGAGGGGAAAGACTGATGTTTGGCACTCTATGCTCACAAAGAGAATTTTTAATGTCTCATGATGCCTCTTGCTTGACAACATCTGCAGGAATTGATCAACTCAATGTGACATTTTGGTATCTAGAATCACAACATAATTCCTTCCTGGAGTCCTTGTTCTGTGGCTCTGGGATGTGACAGGGTTTGATGATGATGATAACTGGTGCTTGGGACCTGCCTTGCTTTTTATACATTCATGATTACAGTCTGTACACAAACATTGTAGCAGTCCCTCCTCTTCTGAAAGCAGCCAGCAGAGCTAAGAGCCATGATGGAGAAGGAAGAAGCATGAAAGCTTACTGAGTACCAAAGACTTGGAAATTCAAAGAAGAATCTTGGAAACCATCTTCTCTCTGGGGAGGAAAGGTAAACCTGGATGGGCATGTGAATCACAGTTAGTAACAGAGCGCTAATCTGGTTTCAACCAATGTTTTGTTTGACCCAAGGGAAATATTGGCATGAATTTTGTTTCTTTAATCTAGCTAAACACATGGTTTTTTTTTTAAGAAATCTCCTAATATTCTGAAATTTAAAAAAGAAGATTAAAAAAAAGAAAACAGCATGAGTCATGTTAATTCTCTTGATTTTGCTGCAATATACAATTACTCCATCAGGAGGGTCCAGAGAAAAGTATATAATTTCTCATGCCAACAGGTTACCAACCTGCATGATTCCTGTGTGGAATAGACATTTTGAAGGCTGCTTAGAGTGAAATTGAAAAGATTTAAAATAACCTTCTTAACTGCAAAATAAAACCAGACCTTTTTTCATCTCCTACCTAGGTCTTTCAACATTGGAGTGCTAAGGGCCTTCAAATAGCCCTTACATTTCTCCACAGGTCAGTCAAATTGGCTTTTTTCCCCTACTCCCTCTACTTCCTACTCATTTGCTCTCCTTTCCAACATATCCCTAGCTGCCACTCAGTGCCTTGGCCTTCTGCCAAACTGCTCCTCCAAGCAGTTCCCACATGCTCCCCATTTTTCCAGAGATGCCTACCTTAATATTTTTTTTTATTAAGCACTTTCTCCATGCCAGGTACTGTGTTAGGTATTTTACACATGGTATATCACTTAATCCCAGAAGTTCATTCTAGGCCTCCTGCCCTCACCCCCCAGCATCTAGGCAAAACTTTCCTATCCCATGTCCCATACTGCCAGAGCCCTGCTCCAATTGCCAAGGTAACAGCTAGTTATTTGACAAATTAATCGGTGCTAAGATGTTAAATGACACCTCTCAAATCACACTATGTAGACATCTGTAAACCCCTATATTGGCTTATTGGAAACCTATAGTTTGCCCAAGGGTCTAATTCAGTACTCTTCATAATAATAATACCCTTTATTTCTACAACTTGTAAAAGCCCTTTCACATAATTACCAAATAGTATCCCTTAGCAGTGTTGAGGTGTTAATGAGGACTTTATCCACTGCCATATAACACAGAGGCATGTTTTAAGGTGCGCTTAGCAGTTCTAACTTACTATTTCTTCTCAGGTCCTTGCTCTGCTCTAACAAATCCTATCTGACTGACATAGCAAGTCAGAATACCCAGGCAATCCAGGGCCTGGGGATAGGGGCAGAGGCACCAAGAGGAAGGCCAGAGAAGACAGAAATGCTGAAAAAGCAGCTTCTTCACTTTGCCACAGCCTAATATTTTAGGGATCTGAAACTCAGGCCAAACCTCTCACCTGGCCACTCCTGGCAGCTTCTGCAGCCAAATACCACTCCCACTCTGGACTGAGGAGCTCTACTTTCATCTCTGTTCCCTCACCTATCAGTAGCAAAATCTGTGATAGAGAAGCAAAGCTAACTAAAGCCCCAATTCAGGACTTCACCAAGAGACTAAAATATTATGGTTTTCCTGTCAGAAAAGACATTCTTTACTTTTTTTTTTTTTTTTTAGACAGAGTCTCACTATGTCGCCCTCAGTAGAATGTTGTGGCATCATAGCTCACAGAAACCTCAAACTCTTGGGCTTAAGCAATTCTCTTGCCTCAGCCTCCCAAGTAGCTGGGACTACAGGCACCTGCCATAATGCCTGGATTTTTTTGTTGTTGTTGTAGTTTTCATGTTGTTTACGTGGGCCTGGCCAGGTTCAAACCCACCAGCCCCAGTGTATGTGGCCAGTGCCCTAACCACTGAGCAACGAGCACCAAGCCCAGAAAAGACATTTTTCAATGCCATTCCTTTCCCCTGCCCTCATACTACCATCTCCAGTCTAATAGTAAGGGTAAAGCAGTGTCTTCTCTAATGGGGTGAACACCTAACAAGAAGAAAGAGTAATATAACTGGAAACATTATAGAGATTAGAATGGATGAACTAGAAGAAAATGTTGAGATCATCCAGAACAGTAGATCTTAAAATTCAGCATGTACCAGAATACTCTTAAGGACTCAATAAAGCATGAATTACTGAGTCCTGCCTCAGAGTTTCCGGTTTAGTAGGATTCTTTTTAACAAATTCCTAGATGTTGCTAATACTTCTGGCCCAGGGACCTCACTTTGAGAACCACTGCTCTAATCTATTCTACATATCGCACAGATAAGAAAATTTAATTCCACTGATGAAAAATAATATCATCGTTTTGCTGATGTGGAAACTAATGATCAGTCTAGTAACTTTCCTAAGGCCACACAACTACCAAGTGACAATTCACTTTTAAATGCAGGTATCGCAAGCTCCATCTATACTCTTTACTATGCTACAACAACCTCTAAAAATATAGGTTGTAGAGTTTGTGTTTGAATCCTGGCTCCACCATTTCCTAGCTATGTGACCTTGAGTAGATTACTTCATCTGTAAAATAGAGGAAATAAAAGTTATTGTGATAATGCATAGTTAGATAAAAGTTCATATGGGTAAACACTTAGCCCTGTGCCTTGCTGTAATAAGTGTTCAGTAAATAGCACATATTCTCATTATCATAGCCAAAGTTGTTTTTTTCATTAGTTGAGGAAGTATGGGAGACACCCTTTCTATTGGTTTCATATTCACAAATGGAGAAATATCAATTAGTGTAATTCTGTTGACCTCTCTTCAGCCTTGCATTTTCCATTCCTCAGGAGAAAGGACTGGTAGATTTGGGAGTGGGAACATGACACGTATAGTCAATAGGTGTCCATCTACTTTTAGGGGTAATAAGCACTAGTCTACTTACTGTTACAAAATACCCCTTGTGGGCTAGACCTGTAGTGTTCTCACATTTCTTCTGTTAAGAAAGACAGAAGTAAGAAACCCACTTGGAAAACATACCTAAGCCACTCTATCTAGTATTTTATCAGAAATAAACTCTCTTGATCTCTATCTTCTTTACTTCTTTGTCTCTCTTGCTCAGTTCAGAACTGTGGAAAGAAAAGAAAGGCTATTATTTATTAGGCCACTTTAAACTTCTGTATTATTATTGCTCATTCATGTGAGTTTGTAGAAAAGCTTGTTCTGAACTTAAGTCTCTGAATTCCTCTTTCAGTCTTCATTAACTACCCTGGATTTATTATATTGAAAAATGCCTTCACAGGCTCAACTACAACTTGAACTTTCCCTTAGAAATGAAAACAATGCAACCTAAACATTGCAACCCTCATATCAATCTGAAATATTTTTAAAATTTCCTTTAAATCTATATTTTATTTACTTAATTTTTATAAAAAATGTATACAGGAATGTACACCTCTTGTAAGTGCAAAGCTCAGTGAATTTTCACAAACTTAACATACTCATATACCCAGCAACCAATTCAATACCCAGCATACCAGGGCTGGAGGTTTGAATCCCTCTCCCCATCCCACACTTATCTGAAGCTTGGAAGTTATTTATGTGGCTGCCTGGGAGGTGCAATCAAATGTGTTTTGAAAATTGGAAGAACCTATCATGAGTTACAGGCCAAGATGGTGAATTAAAAGCAGCTAGCACTAGGAAAGGACAAAAAGCTTCAAGTACATCCCCATCTACAGATAGACCTTCTTAGAGAGAAAGTGTTTCTGTGTGTCATCAGAGAAGCAATGGGAAACACTCAGAATGAAGGAGAGGAAGACAGAGTGAACCATTCAGCAAGATCAGAAAGTACATGGAGAAAGCATCCATGTGTGGGGAAGAATAGGACAGAACCCCAGGGCTCCATGCTCCCCTCTGTGGACATTGTTACTCAGGCTATGACAGGGGCCTACAACCACAAATTTCTAGACTGTTCAGAGAGCTGCCTATAGATTGTGCAGTGACACTGTACTAAAGGGAGGGACCCACGGGCTTCTGTTACCAGGTCACTGTGACTCACACCATTCTGAGCCCTTGAGTCCAGAGTCCATGGCTTACACAGGGCTCAGCTCTGCTGCAACTGTCTCTGCATCACCCCTACTGGACCAGAGAAGGAACAAAAAGAAGAAATGCTCTTGTGTGCCCCATGACTATGAGCTGAAGTCCCCCCCCCCCAAAAAAAAACCAGGGGATTCAAACAGAGCAAGAGCCACCAATATCACCTGAGAAGCCCTGAAGCAAATTCCTTGGCAGGATTTACAAAAAGAGAGAGCCCCAGCTACTAAGCAGCCCAGTCCCACAATTTTTTATGCTCCCATGTTGCCACCCAGACCTATGACCCCATCTCCATGGCTTCTCCACTGCTCCTAGACCTGCAGCTTCACCCTCACAGCTCCCACACTGCCACCTGATGGGAACTGAACCTAGGGTCCAAAAATCTGCCATGGACCTACTAGCCATGTGCCACCACTACACCTGAACTTATGAGAAGCAAATGCCTACAGCTCTGAAACCTATGACCAACACCTGGATAGCCTCAGTCAGTTGCCATTGCCACTGTCATAGGGATACCACAGCAGAACAATCTCCTTCAATGCCCAACTTTGTGTAAAGGGTCTCACCCAGATCCCTACTCAAGCTTCTAGTAGCAGCCTAGAACAACCCACCATTCAACACAAAGATCTTTGAGCACTGGCTTGGACTGTGTCTATCACAGCAGATTAGGACAATCCAGAACAGCTGCATTACAAGCTCTCAATGCCTCTGTTCCATTCCTACTGGGTTAGTCTTCTGGAGTAAGACACAAAAGTGCTATATAGAGAACTATCTTTCTTCTCACTAAGTAGGAGAGTTTGTAGCAAAGGAGAACAGGTGCACTGCAAATCTGTCCACTCTAAACTAAAAGGATAAGTTTCAGAACAGAAGTAATCAGCAAAAGAACTCTGCCAGCATGATAAAGCAAGCTATTTTGACACTCCAAAGGATCACAGTACATCTACAGCAATACATTTCCTTTTCTCAACCAAAAGGAAATTGCAAAAATGTCATAAATGGAATTCAGAATATGGATGGCAAAAAAGATGAAGGGGATTGAAGAGAAAGTTGAAAACCAGTAAGAAGAAATCAAAAAAATTCAGGACATGAATGAAAAAATGAAAAAGTCACTAAACAGATAGATCACATAACAAAATATGTAACAGAACTTAAAGAAATGAGTCATTTATGAAATTCCAAAATATATCAGGGAGGATGGGTGGAGGGAGGGTAATTGGTGGGACCACACCTATGGTGCATTTTACAAGGGTACATGTTAAGTCTACTAAGAGTAGAATATAAATATCTTAACACAATAACTAAGAAAATGTGGTGAAGGCTATGTTAACTAATTTGATGAAAGTATTTGAAATTGCATGTAAAACCAGCACATTGTACCCCATAATTGCATTAATGTACACAACTATGATGTAATAAAATAAATAAATAAATAAAACAAAATACATCAGAAAGCTTCATCCTTCAACAGGCTAGAACAAGCAAAAGAAAGAATTTTAGAGCTTTCAGACTAACTCCATCATTTAAAGGTGCGGGCAAAAAAAAAAAATAAGGAAGAATGAACAATCACCCAGAGAAATATGGGACAATGTATAAAAAGAGTAAAGAACAAAAAGCATGGAAAAACTAGTTGAGGGAAATATTAAGGAAAACTTCCCTGGTATTGCCAGAGATTCAGATATTCAAATGCAAGATGGTCACCAAACACCAAAATGATTCATAGCAAATAGGACGTCTCCAAGACACATAGTCATCAATCTGGCAAAAGCCAAATAAAGGAGAAAATACTACAAGCTACAAGATAAAAGCAACAAATAACCTACAAAGGGAAACCCATCAAGCTAACAGCACACTTGTCAGCAGAGATCCCATAATGCAGAAGAGATTGGGGTGGTCACATTTTTAATCTTCTTAAGCAAAAAAACTGTCATCTAAGAATTTTGTATCCTGAAACACTAAGTTTTATAAATGATGGGGGGAAAAAGACTTTTCCACACAAGCAAAAACTATGTGAATTCATCACTACTAGACCTGTCCTACAGGAAATGCTTAAAAGGGTGCTATATGTGGAACAGTATAGTAGATACTCTTCAGAGTAAAAAAAAAAAAAAAAAAAAAAAGAAAAGACTCTCAAAAATTAAAGTTTACATCCTATACAAAAAGAGCATCAGAAGGAAAATGAAACAACAAGCTATCCAATATGACGAACAGAATAGTATCCCACTTATCAATACTCACACTAAACACTAACAGTCTTAACACCCCACTTAAAAGACATAAATTAGCTGAATAGATTTGTTAAAAATGCAACTAAAGCATATGTTGTGTTCAAGAAACCCATCTAACATGCAAGGACTTGCATAGACCCAAAGTAAATGGATAGAAAAAATATTCTACACAAGTGGAGCTCAAAAGCAAGAGGGCATAGCCATTCCACTATCAGATGAAATAGACTTTGAATCAATAATGGCATAAAAGACAAAGATGGACCATATATAATGGTGAAGGGAGCAATTCAATAAGAAGACATAAAATCCTAAATATGTATGCAACTAATATAGGAGCTCCCAGATTTATAAAATAAATTCCGCCACATCTAAGAAAAGAAATAGACAGCATCATCATAATCTCCAGATAATTCAATATTCTACTGACAGAACTGGACAGAACATCACAGCAGAAAACCAACAAGGAAATACTGGAATTATACAGGGCTCTAGAACAAATGGACCTAGCAGACATTTACAGAACATTTTACCAAACACTACTGAATATACATTCTTCTCATCAACACATTCTATAAGATTGATCATATCTTAGGCCACAAGAAAATTCTCAGCAAATTCAGAAACATCATAATCACACCATGTATCTTCTTAGACCACGGTGGAATAAAACTTGAAATAAATTTTAAGAAAAACTCAAATCTACATGAAGTCTTAGAAATTAAACAACCTGCTGCTGAACAATCATTAGGTCAATGATGAAATGAAGATAGAAATCAAAAGATTCCTCAAACTGAGTAATAACAGGGACAAAAGCTTTTCAAATCTATGATATATGTGTACAGAGAGAGCAGTGCTAAGGGGGAAGTTTATAGCCTTAAATGCTTACATCAAAAAGACAAAAAGATTCCAAATTAACAACTACAGATCACATCTTCAGCTAGGTATAATGTCTCATGCCTGTAATCCTAGCACTCTGGGAGGCTGAGGTGGGTGGATCACTTGAGCTCAGGAGTTGGAGACCAGCCTAAGGAAAAGCAAGACCCCATATCTACTAAAAATAGAAAATCTAGCTGGGTGTTGTGGCAGGTGCCTGTAGTCCCAGATACTCAGGAGGCTGAGACAAGAAGATCACTCAATCCAAGAGTTTAAGGTTGCTGAGAGCTATAATGCCATGACACGCTATCAAGGGTGATGGAGTAAAATAAATAAATAAATATCATATTTCAAAGAACTAGAAAAAGAAGAACAACACAAACACAAGGTCAGCAGAAAAAAAAGAAATAAAACTCAGAGCAGAAATAAATGAAATGGAAACCAAAAATATAATACAAAGGAACAACAAAGTCAAAGTTAGTTCTTTCAAAAGATAAACAAAACTGATACACTACCAATGAGGTTAACCAGAAATAGACTCAGATAAGCTCAATCAGAAATTAAAAAGGAGATATTACAACTGATACCACAGAAATACAAAATATCATCTGTGAATACTATGAAAACCTCTACACACACAAACTAGAAAACCTAGACGAAATGGATAAAATCCTGGAAGCACACAACTTCCCAAGCCTAAATCAGGAAGAAACAGAAATCCTGAACAGACTATTAATAAGCAGTGATATTTAAGCCAGTAATGATAAATATCCCAACAAAAATAAGCCGCAGACCAGACTGATTTACAGCTGAATCCTACCTGACCTTCAAAGAACAGGTACCTATCCAACAGGTACCTATTCTATAACACTGAGAAGGATGGAATCCTCCCTAAAGTCAGTCTATGAAGCCAGTATCACCTTGATACCAAAGCCAGGAAAGGACAAAACAAAAAAAGAAAACTACAGACCAATATATTTTATGAACATAGATGCAAAAATCCTCAAAAAAACACTGGCAAACCAAATTCAACAGCACATCAAAAAGATAATTCACCATGATCAGGTGAGTTTTATTCAGCATAGTATTATTATAAAAGTAGAGACAAAAACCAGTGGAACAGAATAGAGAACTGAGAAATAAAACCATGTATCTATAACCAACCGATCTTTGACAAAGCATACAACATACATTGAGGAAAAGAAGCCCTATTTAATAAATGGTACTGCAAAAACTGCATAACCACATGAGGAGGAATAAAATAGGATCCCTATCTCTTGCTGATACAAAAATTAATTCAAAATAGATAAAAGGTTTAAACTGAAGGCTTGAAACCATAAAAATTCTAGAAGAAAACATATGGAAAACTCTTCTGGACATCAATCTAGGCAAGGAATTTATGACTAAGACCCCAAAGGCAAATGTAGCAAAAATAAAAATAATAAATGGGACTTAATTAAATAAAAAGCTTCAGCACAGCAAAGGAAATATACAACAGAGTGAATACACAACTTATATAATGGGAAAAATAACTTACAAACTATACATCCAATAAAGGGCCAATATCCAGAATCTATAGAGAACTCAAACAAATCAGCAAGAAAAAAAAAAAAAACACCTCCTATAAAAGTGGGCAAAAGACATGAAGGGACATTTTTCAAAAGAAAATAGACAAATAAGCAATAAACATATGGAAAAAATGCTCAACATCACTAATCATCAGGGAAATGCAAAGTAAAATCACAATGAGATACCACCTTACCCCTGTCAGAATGGTCACTATTAAAAAGTCAAGATAAATAGATACTGGTATGGATGCAGAGATAAATGAATGCTTATACACTGTTGGGGGGCTCCAAATGAGTAAAACTTCTACGGAAAACAATATAGAGATTTCTCAAAAAAAAAAAATAACTGCAGACCTCCCATTTAGTTCAGCAATCCCACTGCTGGGTATCTATCCAAAGGAAAAGAAATAATTTGATCAAAAGGATACCTGCATTTGAATGTTTACTGCAGCACCATTCACAATTGCAAAGATGTGGAATCAACCTAAGAGTCCATCCATTCATGAGTGGATAAAGAAAATGTGGGATACACACACACACAAAAAAAACCCATGGAGTCCTATTCAACCATAAAAGGGAATGAAATATTTATTTTCTTTTGTAGCACTTTTGTAGATACATCCTAAGTGAGGTATCTAAGGAATGGAAAAATAAATACCACATATAATAATTAATAATAATAATAGCAATAATAACTGGGAGCTGAACAATTGGCACATATGGGCACAAAGAGATGTAAAAGACATTTGAAACCAAGACGGTGAAAGGGTGGGAGGGGTGGTAATGAGCACACTAAAAACCCTGACTCAAGCATTATATGATGTATTGTAACGAAAACATTTGTACACCCTTAATAGTTTCAAATAAAAAGAAAAAAATAAATAAATAGAGTAGAACTTTCATAGTTGACTACCTCCCTACACTGACCATGTCCTTCAGTTGACCTGATAGACCAGACGCACACCAGATGTATGTATTAGTACAGTAGGTCTATTTCCTTAGTTGAGTACCTCTCTAGGTTGACCAGTTCATTACAGTCCCCTGAGTGGTCAATTTACAGAGGTTCTACTGTTTAAAAAAAAATCCAGTATACCAGAATCCCCCACTGTGCCTTCTTATAGACACTAAACCCCTCCTTTCCTTCTACTTTTTTTTTTAACAGAAAGATAAACCTTCCATCAGTGAGCAAGTTATTTACATGTCCTACAATCACATAGTCTTGGGTTGAATTAAGAAATCCAATCAGCTCTCTCAGTCTTCATTTAAATAAACAATCTCCTCTCCCCAAGCTGTGAGATTTGAGCATCATGTAAACGCTTCCAGCCTTATGTAAATACATCCCAAGCATTCACTGAAATTGCTTATGCAAGATTCAAAGCCATGCAAACATCTTCCCTTTGTTTTCACTGGAAGTTGCAATTCATTCAGGAATGATGCCAGCAGGTAGACTAGGCAATAGCTTCAAACACCAAGAAAAAGTTGGTTAGGTTTCCTTCAACTAGAGAGGTGATAGAGGGGAGGCAACAGTCATGCATACTACCCCATCCTCACATTCTACATGCTTACACACACATACACACTTCTCCCACACTGGGTGGCAACTGCTGAACTGTAGCTTTGTGCCATGTTATAAATGAACATTTAGCTAGTGCTTTCATTATGAAGTATCCTGATTATTTAAAGTCCATCCAACTCAGAAGTAACTAAGATTTCAAAATGGGATCCTAGGTCATTGAGTTTATTCTCAGAAAATTCTTCTATTAACCCCTGGCTAGAGAAAGTAGTTAAGGGCAGTAATGGCTCAGCATCATTCTCAAAATAAAGCCCAAACCCTTCATTTCATTATGATAAGCAGGTATCTATAAGATCTGTTCACAACCTCTCTAGTGCTCTAAAGTTCTCTCTCTCTCTCTCTCATCTCTCCCCATCCTGGTTACACTGGCTTCCTTCTTAATCTCTTCAGACCAGCTCCTGAGTCATTCTAGACTCAGTTTTGATGTCACTTTCTCAGAGAAGTCACCTTAGATCACCTCTCAATCAATTTCTCCTTCCTCAAAACATAAATACCAGGAAATTATATTGTGCTACTTGTATACTTGTTGATTATCTCTGTCTAGCAAGTAAGCACACTGAGGGATTTTATCTCATTTGCTCACCACTGTATCCCAATATGAACATTATTTAGCACATAACAGATACACAAGAAATACTACTTCTTTAATGAATGCATAAATGAATAGTGTTAAACTATCTGAACAATTTGAAATTGCCAGATAGGATTTAGCAGTCTCTGGAAAGCATGAACTTTGAAGTCAGCCAAATTTAGGGTAAAAATCTGTCTTTTAACCTTACTAATAAGACTGGGTGACCATGGGTAAGTTTCTAAGCCTCTTTGAACCCATGTCCTCTCTTGTATAATTATCATAATCTCTATCTCACATAGTTGCTATGACAATTAAATGCTTTAATGTATTAAAGTCCATAACTCAGTGAATGAGAACAATATAGGCCTCAATCCATAGCCTCACTTCTTCCTTCCAAACCACCCTATTCCTATTGTACATATACCTCTGCATAACCCTTGATGGTTCTTCTTTTTGTTCAGGTGTGCAAATAGTCCCTTCCCTCTTTATACCCTCCACTTTTACAAACCATCCAAACCAAACAACTAAAGCAACAACAAAAACTGCTGATGACTGCCAAGACCACATGGAAGAATCACCATTTAAGCTCCCAGTTTTTCAGTGACTGGTCTGCTGCTTCCTGCCTATCATCTGTCTTCTTCCATTGTCTCCTGTTGTTGTGAAGAAATCAAGCTGAAGTGCTGTAAGCATGGACTTTAAGTCATAATAAATCATTCAGATGTCAAGAGTCCTAATGTGTCAATCTGAGAGCAGAGAGATTGGAAGATTCTAAAAGCTTCACTTATCATTTTTAAGGGGTTGTTCTTCGTTTCTACTCCCCTCCCTTTTTCTTTTGCTTACTTTCTCTCTTAAGAAAGATCGGGAGATGCATCAGTCTCCTTTTCTGTATGGAAAGCTAAGTGAGTTAATATTAAAGGAATGTCTGCTACTCTACTAGGGAAAACATTAGTCACTATGGACTAAGCACTAAAAGGCTCTGTGGAAGTCATCTAATTCAATTCCTTCATTTTACAGAAGAACTGAGACCCAGAGGGGAGCCATGTCACTTGCCCAAGCTCACAGAAAGTTAATAGTAGAAACAAAGCAAATCCCCAAGTCTTCTGATCCTTTAGATTGGTGTCATTTTTACAAGACCAAACTGGAACTCAGCATCCCAAAGCAAGGGTTAGAGCAGTTAATTCATGCTTTTACAGAGACATTGAGTCAAGTAAAGGGTACATGTGTCTTCCTTTGACTTCTCATAGAGACTTAGTAATAGTAACAGAATGTGCCAATCAGGGTTCCAGCAAGAAACAGGCAGGTACACTCAAATTATGTAATTTGAGAAGAATTTTAATAAAGACACTGCTTATGAAAGTGTGATAAACCATAAGAAGATATTTTAGAGTCCTGGAAGGTGTGAAAGAGAGGTTTATGACCTCAGCCTGAAAGGGCAATGGGAGAGAGGAGTTACATGGCAAAGGCTGTGACCTTTCATTGTGGGATTCAATCAGCCCATGGCATCTTCCAGGAGGAAGCGGAGGGAATAATGGTCCCAACTTCAGTCTCCTCTCTCTTATCTCCTACTAGTAATCCCAATTTGTCTAGCCCACAGGGAAGCCCAATGAGGGAACCTGTATAAGTCAATCTTTCAGAGCCAAAGAGAAATAGATGGAAAATGGGTCCGGAAAGGCAAATCCATTTTACAGATGAGAAAACTGAGGTCAAAATGAATTAGGCCACTTCCTTAAAGTCATACAGCTAGTATTTGAACTCAGATTACAGTATAGAGCTTGTATTCTATCCCAGGATGGTCTGAGTCCAAAGACCAGGCTCTTAACTACCTCATGGCAGTGTCTTGATAACAGAAAGAAATGTAAAGCAGTCTTGTCCTGTGTCCCAGCAGGTTAAGCAGAAGGAAAACAATCATGGGATAAATACTGCCCAAGCAGCTCCATATATGTAAAGGAACCTCTACCACTTCTTAATTATTTCTCAGGCACCTTCTCCAAAGTACTTAGTCTTCATCCTCCTTCCCTTAGTAGTGAATCACTACTAAGGCGGTAATGGAAAACTAATTTGTTAACTAATAATTTAGTATTAACTGCTACTATTTCAAGGTTTAACTACTTCCAGAGGAATCTGCATTTAATAGAAAATGTCTCCCTTGTCATCTCATTCATCTTTATACCTTTCCCAGAAACGTGGTGCTAAATTGGAAAGGTTGCAAAATATTGGAGGATGCATTTGTTGGAGGAAGTACAAATTTATACACTCTGACTCAGTTACTAAAAAAAAAAGAAAAAAAGAAAAAAGAAAGCAATTTTATTTTCTATATCTAACTTCATCTAACTCTGGAACCCCAATTCCCCTAGTAGCTTTCAAGATAATTTTGACTCAATTCAAAGTTCAAACTCCCTTCTAGGGCTGCTTCTATCATCTCAAAATGCCTTCTCTTCTTCCCAAGATGGCATCAGCAAAGGAAAGTTTGTATGCCCTCAGTGCAACTGAAGAATAGGCTTTTGTTCTGCATGTTGGTCTCTGGTTTTTCTCTGACCTCTGCTGAGATATCCTTGGTTATGGCTGGCCACCATGAGTCCTGCACAGACATCCACCATAGTGTTTCAAGTCTACCTGGCTTTTGGGGAATCGTGGCAAGAGCATCACTAATTATCATGAGCATTGCTATTACTATCATGGTAAGGTTCCTGCACTGAGCTGCCTCTTCTTCCTGACCCCAAGTGACCCCTTATCTACCTATTGTTTCCTCTGTCTTGCAGCCCCCACCAGGGCACTTAAGATCTCTTTTATAACCCTTCAGGACCAAGACCATGGTCTCCAGGCCTCTGTTTTCTCATGCCATCGTGGTGCTATTTCTATTCAACTGTGGCTATTCTTTGTTTCTATAAAGTGCCACGTGAGGTGACACATTCACAAGTTACAAATAGGAAGGGCAAAATCAACCTCTCTCATGGCCCAGAGTATGGAACCTACATCTTAAGCCTAGGCACATTCCTGTCCAAATATCTCCAAGCTCCTCTGAGCATCCAAACAGGGTTTGATTTCCTGAGTGGCAGAAATTTCCCTTGTGTTAGAATCCTTCACTCTCTATACAATGACTGATGGTGAAGTATTATTTTGAAACCACATTTTGTTCTTGATAAGTATTTTTGTTTGAGTCAGTGTCTCACTCTGTCACCCTGGGTAGAGTACTGTGGCATCACAGTTCACTGAAAACTCAAACTCTTGGCCTTGAGTGATCCTCTTGCCCCAGCCTCCCTAGTAGCTGGGACTACAGGTATGCCCCACTATGCCTGGCTGGTTTTTCTGTGTTTAGTAGAGGAGTCTCACTCCTTCTCAGAGTGATCTCAAACTCCCAGAGTGCTAGAATTGCAGATGTGAGCCACCACACCCGGGCTGTTCTTGATACATAAAGGGAATCTTTAACCTCATCCAAACCTGACCTTTGAAACTATTATCTCACTATGCACTAAAAAAATGCATAGTTTGAAACTCAGAGCTGAACAATGACACATTTGTTCTAGGTCATATCTGTCTTCCCCTGAAGCAATAATTGATTCAATGAGTAGGATCAGTGAAAGACAACAAGGAAATAAATTATCAGGAGCAAATGACAACAAAATTGGTTTATTATCTCAAAAAAAATAAGACAGACAAAATGTATTTTAAAAGTATTTATCATATTCCACACATTATTCTCGGTAGCTATATATACTGAATAATAACAAATTCCCCAGGTCAATTCCTATTGTCACAAATTCACTATAAAACAAAACTAGTTTTAAACCAGGGCAATCACGTTTGGCTATATTTAATACAATGACACACCAGTATAGCCGATCTTCTCTTCATTGGTTCTGAGGCTAGAATACTGTGCCTGTTTGGTTTTGGTCTGGGTAACTGGGGGTTAACATGAAAATCCTATTATTTTTCAAAATTTATGAGTGAAAATCCTGTGATTCCAATTTCCTGCCTTAGTGAGTACAGTATAGTAAGTTACATTAGTGAACAAAATTCAATATTTGAAGATTACAGATACTGCTGGGTCTTGGAGTCATCTTTCCAACCATCAATGGAATCAGTCCAGACTAGTAATGTAGCTGTAAAAGGCTTAAGAAATTGTATTTAACCCATACTGAACCCACAGTACACAGAAATGTTACTTTAAAAAAAAAAAGAAAATGGTCATCTTTTGATACACTTCATTTGACAAAAATACAATTCAGTTCAATATTTAGTTGATTAAGGATCATAGCTAAAGGAAATATATTAATCACTTTTATACTTGTTTCCGGCTCATTGTAAAGAGACTTTGAACTTCATTATATAAAATTTTCTTTCAAATAATGCTATACACTACTTAGACATTTCAGTATGCCTTCTTACTGAAAGATCTTTAAGATTGTTCATCATTACTATTTTGTTACATTGAACCTAGACTTCAGTAGTTTTTTTATCTTTCCAAATATACTTTTGGCATAGTGCTTACAAGTTTTTTCACAACCCCAAGCTAATTACTAGGGAAGTGCTATTATTCTTAATATTTTCCTGATTCTATTGTCTTGCCTCCAGATTGTCCAGAATCAGTACAATTCTTCCTCTGATTTGAGAGAAGCTGTCACTAGTTAAAGGAAATTTTTAGACAGGTCACTGGGAGTGTTTTGCCCTTCCTACGAGAATAATTGCATTTTCTATTTAATGAAAAGTTTGTGGTTAAAAAGCATTTCTAATTATAGCCAGGCAAAAACATGAAAGGAAGAGTCACTTACATGTATATGTGAGATTTCATATCTCTTTTATTTTAATTGCTAAACAAATTTTGAAGACTTGAAAGGGCTAGTTTAACAGGCCTGGAGCAAAAGCCCTTGCTTATAACAGTTGCAGCTTTAACCTATTGAAAAACAATATGAAGCCAAAAAAGAGAGCAACTCAGCATTTCTTAAGAATGGGAGTATGAGAGGTTGAGGATGAAAAGTTGCCTAGCAATTAAGGCAAAACCTTTGTCAAGGAAAGGACAAAGCACCTCTATTTTCCTTCCTATTTTCTCTCTTAAAACTGGTGGGAGTTTTCCTCACATCAGTAAGATAGGCTTGGAGATTAGGGCAGAAGTGTCCTCATCTAAGTTTAACCACTCCACCCTCCTCACAGGATTTCTTAGGCAAAAATACAAGTATTGATTTCTGTGCATAAAGAGTGAGCCACTCCCAAGTGATAATGAAGGAGGGTACTCAAATATAACAGAGAATGTCTGAACAACAGCTGGGACATTTTTAGCAGTAGCAGAAACAGGGAAGACAGGGTGCTGTACAGATGAACACCAGCCAGCAAAAGTTAAGAGGCCCGGCACAAGGTTGTCTGCTAATCACATTCAAACCTACACCTTGCCAGGAAGCCACATCCCAAGCTCTCCAAATAATGCTTGCTTCAGGGGTCAATTTTTCCAAGAGCTTTCCATGAAAAGATTTTTAATGGAAATGTAAGCTTCATCTGAGCAATAAGGGAAAAAAATGTAAATCTCTTCTCCACCTTGCACTCACTTTTCCTGCTGTGTCTTAAGTGAAAGAAAAGCTCATCAGAAATGGCTCCAGAGCCATACCCTGACCTCCTCAGATCCTGCTCCCTCTAATCAGGCCACAGTTGACTGACAGTCAGGAAATAAACCCTCCTTTGAAGGTACAGCCAGAGCAGGTTTATAGCAAATGACTAATATGATCTAATCTTCCAGCAATTTCAACAGTTTTCAATTCTGGAAGATTCATATATGTCTGTTTAACTTTCTGATTCTATCCTGTGACTGCTCATTGAATTATCCTCCAAGATTCAATCTGCTCAAATATTGCAACCTTTTCATTATCAAACTCCAGTGTAATATCAAGATCCACAATTGCCCAAGTCCCACAGTATCCACCTGGGAGACATTGCAAAGGCAAAAGAAAAGTCTTAACAGCCAAAGCTTTATTGGTAGAAGGAGTAGACAACCACTTATCCAATTAGCAAATCCTCATTAAACTGCCATTAGGTATGCTAGCCACTGTGTTAAGGACTGTGAACGTTATAATCATTCATCAATTTCTGAGATGCCATTAAGGTCCACTTGGCCAAAAATATACCTTCCCCACAAACTCACTAATACCCAAAATCCCTTTAACAAGTGACAAAGTCTTTAATTCCATAATTAAATATAAAGCTTAGAGGAAAGCTCCCTGTGAGGGGGGAAGTTGATTTAAATCCATACTCAGTTGTAAATAACTAATATTTGAGCCACTCCCCAGAGCAGGTCTTAATAGGAAGGAAGAAAGAGAGGGAAGATAATATGTAATGCTAAAAGCCAGAAAGAGGAGGAGGTGGGATAAGGTAGGGAGGATGGGGGGGAAAGAAATAGCACAAAGAGAAACGAGGACAAAATATGAAGGCTAAAAGACTCCAAAGATCAACTTCATCAACTACACATTTTACCAAAGGCAATTCAGCCTGCAACTTAAGTGAGCTGCTATGGGGTCTAAAGAGGAAGTTGCCAAATGCAGCTGGTGCCAGCCAGGCTCTGCAAGAGTTTTACATTTTCCTTTGAATCCAGTAATAAAACACATACCCAAAGGGTTCTGACTGAAATAAAAAACACTGCTTGAAGTGTAAAGCAGAATTACTAATCTTGAAATTGCAAAAGGTATTAACATATAAATTAGCTATTCCTAAAAGAGTTTCAAACTCACTGGTACATGGGGATCATTTTCTCTGGCCCACTTCAACTACTTTTTACATTTGAAGCACCATTTTAGACTTCAGCATCAGATCAGGTTTCAAATATGTTTTCTTTACAATTTTGGTGCATGGAACTCTGAAGTTTTCTCACATGCAATTCAGACCCGGTCCATCCTATTTCTATCTTAACTTTCAGTTGACTATGTAAGGGTTTATGTTTTCATAGAATTCAAGTTCTGGTGGAAAAGGTGGAAGGACTTAAGGAGGGGGGAACAGAGGTCTCTGTATTCTCATATAGTGCATCTTCAAATGGAGAAACAAATAAAAGCATAGTCGCAAGTCAAGAGACCACCTTCTACATTGAGGGGACAGGTTCTCTGACGCTCCTCACCCAGTCAAAGAGGAAACTAGAGATAGGGCTGACACACTGCAGCTCTCAAGAGTCCATTCCTCTGATTAAGAGGTTCTGGAACTGTTTCATTCATCCTGTTTCTTAGAGTTACTATGCCCTTTTTGTTCTCTCACAGAGACTCTTAGGACCCTAGGGTAGTTTATAAAAAGAATGCTTATGTATTGCTCTCTATAAGCTCTATTGGAAAGACATATGTAGAGAAGGAAAATTTAGAGCAGGGGTTTCTTTCTAGCTGTCTTTTCTTTGACAGACAATAACATCTTTCTTGCTGGTAGCTTTCAGGCAAGATTTGTGTGAGTTGCCATGAAATTCATTGTCATATATTTATGCTCTAAAAATGCATTTAGAAGCACCCTTCATGTGTGGTATATTTACAATAATTAGCCCAATAAAACCTTATCCACATAAAGTACTAACAAGAACTCCAAAAGAGAAAAAAGATGTTTTTTCATTGTTTAATCACATCTCAGAGTTGAGATCAATCACAATGCATAAGCCAAGTATACCTGAACACAGCCTTCTCAGGGGTGACACAATTGCCTTTTCACTTGAGAATACTCACCCCTAGCCAAAATGCCTTTCAAACTAAGGATTCTTTGTAATCTACTCAGCTCACCTTAGCTTTCATGTTGTTTCACTATGCTGAAGAAACAGTGGAAACGTAGGAGTTAGACACACAAATAGGTGTAAAAGGAATATACTTCAACACAATAAAGGCCATATATGAGAAACTCATAGTAACATCATAATAGGATAGAAAGAAGCTGAAATATTTTTCTCTAAGGACTGGAACAAAATACGGATACCCACTTTCATCACTCTTATTCAACATAATACTGGAAGTTCTCACTAGAACAATTAGGCAAGAGAAAGAAATAAAGGACATCCAGATCAAAAAATAGGAAGTCAAATTGCTTCTCTTCAGATAACATGATCTTATATACAGAGAAACCTAAAGACTCACCAAAATCTCTTAAAACTGATAAATAAATTCAGTAAAGATGCAAGATGAAAATTCAGCATACAAAAATCAGTAGCATTTCCTATACACTAGTGAAAAAGTAACTGGAAAAGAAATCAAAAGCAATCTCATTGGCAATAGCTACAAAAAAAATACAATACCTAGAAATAAATTTAACCAAGGAAGTAAAAGATATCTACAATGAAAGCTACAAAACACTAATGAAAAAAATTAAAGAGAACATACAAAACATGGAAAAACATTCCATGTTCAGACTTTGGAGAATTAACACTGTTAAAATAACCATACTATCCAAATCGATCTACAAGTTCAATGCAATCCCTATCACAATACCAATGACATTCTTCACAGAACAAAAACAAACAATCCTCAAATTCATATGGAGCCATAAAAGACCTTGAATAGCCAAATAAATCTTGAGCAAAATGAACAAAGCTGGAGGCATCATACTAGGTGTCTTCAAAATATACTGCAAAACTATAAAAACCAAAACAACATGATATTGGAATAAAAACATTTGCACAGATAAATGGAACACAATATAAAACCCAAAAATAAATTCACCTATTTACAGCTAATTAATTTTTGACATACTCTGAGCAAAGAACAATCTCTTCAGTAAATAGTGCTGGAAAAGCTGGTCATGCATATGTGGAAGAATGGAACTAGATCACTACCTCCCACCATATACAAAAATCAACTCAAAATGGATTGAAGACTTAAATGTAAGATTAGAAACTATAAAATTACTAGAAGAAAACATAGTGGAAAAACTTCATGAAATTAATTTGTGCAAAGATTATATGGCTAAGACTTCAAAAACACAGGTGACCAAAGCAAAAACAGATAAAGGAACTAACTACTTGAAACAAAAAGCTTCTGGATATTAAAGGAAAAAATCAAGGAAGTGAAGAGATAACCTATAGAATTGGGGAAAATATTTTCAAACTATACATTTGACAAGGGATTAACATATAGAATATACAAGGAACTCAACAGCAAAAAAATTAATAATAATAATTCCATTATAATGGCCAAAGGCTCTGAAAAGACATTTCTCAAAAGAAGGCATATAAATGGCCAATAGATATATGGAAAAAAATGTTCAGCATCTGTGATCATCATGGAAGTACAAATCAAAACCACAATGAGAAATTATCTTACCTTAGTTAGAATGACTATTATCAAAAATACAAAATACAATAAATGTTGAGAACAGTGTGGACACAAAATTATACTGTACACTGTTGGTAGGAATATAAATTAGTATAGCCATTATAGAAAAATGTATGGAAATTCCCCCAAAAAACTAAAAATAGAACTATCATATGTGATGCAGTAATTCCACTCCTGGGTAGATTATTAAAAAAATTGATATATCGAAATGACATCTGCACTCCCATGTTTATTGAAGCACTATTTACAACAGCCAAGATATGGACTCAAACTAAGTGTCCATTGATGAATGAATGGATAAAGGTGAATGTGAAAAAAAAAATAACAAAAAAGAAAATGTGATGTATGGACATAATGAAGTACTATTTAGGCATAAAAATTATTTAAATCCAGTCACTCCACATGGATAAGCCTGGAGGATATTATGTTAAGTGAAAGAAGTGAAACACAGAAAGATAAATACCCCATGTTCTCACTCATATGTGAGAGCTAAAAACGTTGAGCTCAGTAGAGAGTAGAGTTACTAGAGTCTGGGAAGGGTAGACGGGAGAAGATAGGGAGAGGATAGTTGGTGAATATCAAGTTAGGTAAGAGGAATATATCCTAGTGTTCTATATGCACTTTAGACAGACTATAGTTCACAATAGCTTATTGTGTAATTTCAAATAGCAAGTAAAGAGGACTTTGATTCTTCCCAATGCACATACAAAAAAAAAAAAAGAAAAATGTTTCAGGTGATAGATATGCTAATTACCTCTGATTAGATTGTTACACATTGTGTATATGTATTGAAATATCATTGTGTATCCTGTAAATATGTGCAACTAAAGAGAAAAACAATGTCTGATTTTCTGCCCTGAAAAATATGCACAAGATCTTTTTTGTACCATTAAACTGTTAGGGTTTGGGGTCAGTTATCAATTCAGTTCTATCGCTAGTTTCCCCTCCATCCCAGGCTCTTTCTCTGTGAAACCCTTTTATGTTCACTATAGTGTATCTAGTACAGGTTTTTCTTCTCACTCCTGTTTAATATTCTATGATTCTTCAACATTAAGTATTTTATTACTTTTCAATTCCAGAAAAGTTATCTTCATTATTTCTTCAAACAATTACTTCTCTCTATTTCTAATTTTCTCTACTTCAAAGACTTCTTTTTTTTTTTTTTTTTGAGACGGAGCCTCAAGCTATCCCCCTGGGTAGAGTGCGATGGAATCACAGCTCACAGCAACCTCCAACTCCTGGGCTCAAGTGAGTCTCCTACCTCAGCCTCCCGAGTAGCTGGGACCACAGGCGCCCGCCACAATGCCCGGCCATTTTTTGGTTGCAGCCATCATTGTTGTTTGGCGGGCCCGGGCTGGGGATTCGAACCCGCCACCTTAGGTGTAAGTGGCTGGCACCTTAGCCGATTGAGCCACAGGCGCCGAGCCTCAAAGACTTCTTTTAAGTTACATTAGAACCTTTAGTTCCAAATTCCATATCCCTTACCTTTTCTTTTATATTTTCTATTTCCTTATCCATCCCTGCTGCTTTCTGGGAAAGTTCCTCAGTTTTATCTTAAATTCACTGATTTTTCCTTTAGTTACATTCATCCTGTTGTTGATTCCATCCACCATATTCTTTATTTCAACTATTATATTTTTATGAATTTCCATTTCCATCCACGACAGAATAACTAGTACTAGACTTGCCCTCCTATAATAAATAACTAGAGAACTGGAAAAAATATAGGAAACAATTGCTCTTAGATAGTAGATAGCCAGAAATGAAGAATCACGATCTTTGAGAAAAGAGAAACAAATGAGGTGATCTCTGTGATTGCCCAGCTTGCTGCCTGAAGGCAATTTGTGAACCAAAACAGAGATGAAAAACTCCAGCAGAGCAGAGTGATCTTGCTAATTTAGGAGACTATTGCCTTAGAAATGTACATCCAAGAGAGGGGGGACACCTTCTAAAATAAAAGCTAAATGCACATTTTGTCATACAAACCAAAGCTGAGAGAATTTTTTGCCAACAAACCTGCACAAAAAAGAAGTGTTACTCCCAATGCCTGGATCTTGGTTTCTAACATCATTCTACAATACAAGAAAGCATGGCTCTTTGGAGAAATGGATGACTCTAGGGCTATTACTAGGACTATACAAGATGAGTCTGGAGCATTGTGCAGTACCATAAAGTAAGAAAATGCTAAAAAAAAAAAAAATGATGGTGATACGTCAAAAGGACATAGCACTCAACTGAAAGAGTTCCCAGTGGCCGAAGTTGGAAAATTTTGAACAAGAAAATAAATAAAGCAGTGTTAGTTTATAACTCAAAACATAAAATAAATATCCACGAGTCCTTACTAAATAAATGATTTTAGTAGACAAGTAAATGGGGGGGGGAATAGGCAAACCTCATATGCAAAAAAGTTCTAAATAATTTATGCTGATATATTCCCCTAAAAGAGGTGGAGAATAACTCTCCACTTTTTAAATGCAGGCTGTGCGTAATGACATCCTTCCAAAGAGTACAGCATGAAAAAGGGAGAAAAAGAGTAAATTTACAGTGGAGAAACCTAATGAACACTACCTCAGCCAAATGACCAAGGTTAACATCATCAATGATAAGGCATGCTGATATCATGTATCACTGATATAATGTAACAAGTATGGCATTTTACCTCTGTAGTCTTCCTCCCAGGAACACATAGCCCCAGCCTAATCATGAGAATAAAATCACACAAATCCAACTAGAGGACATTCTGCAAAATACCTGACCAGTAACCCTCAAATCTGTCAAAGTCATCAAAAACAAAGTTTGAGAAACTGCCATAGTCAAGAGGACCATAAGGAGACATGACAGTTAAGTTTAATGTGGTATCTTAGATGTGATTCTGGGATTAAAAAAATTAGGGAAAAAATATAAAGTATGGACTTTAACAATATTGTAATATAGATCCATTAGTTGTGACAAATGTACAATACTAATGTAAGATATAAACAGTGAGAAAGAAAGCTATGGGGAATAAGTTACTGTGTCTAATAATGCATATTGAGAAAGGACTAAAGGCCACACCTTGCTCCAGTTGTAGTGGAGAGTCCCAGACATCACAATACTACTACTATTTCACTTACTTCTTGGCACCTCATGAAGCAACTCCTCTGTTCAGTTACCTTGAGTTGCAATTAATCAGACCTAAGAATTTGGAGGAGAAGAGATGGAGAAATGAATGCCAGACTGTAGTTGGTTATGTTAGTCTATCTCTAGGTTCATCAATCCCTCACCCTGGCAGGACTTTTGAGAAGCCCATCTATTCATAAGCTCCCCTACATAGGCATTTGGGACTATTACAACTGATTATTGCAATGAATGAAGCAGACAGTAATTATCCAAAGGCTACATGGTGGGGGGAGGAGGAGCTAGACCCATACTCATCTAACTAGGAAAAGTTAAAAGAAAGTTGACATGAACTGGATACCACTAATCCAAATTTATCTCAACAATTCTAGTGGAAAGAAATCTTTACAAGATATTTTATTTGATTTGAGCTTTTTCATCAACTATACTAATTAAAGAAAAATAATTTGTGCCAAATCATTTAGAAGTCCGAAGTCTGCAAAGTTCGCAGAATAAGGAATGGAAGCCCTTTAAATCCTTGCTACTCTATGTGTGATACCCAGACTAATAAGACTGGTATCATTTGGGAGGTTATTAGAAATGCAGACTCACAGGCCCCACATCAGACACACTGAATCAGAATCTGCTTGTTACCAAAATCCCCATGCGATGATCTGAAACATAGAGTTCTAGATATTAGCTGGGAGTTGCACCTGGCTGATTTCAAAAACCAGAGCCATGTCTCTTAGAAGCTAAATCCCACTATCTACCCTCATTCTTAGTCCTCACAGCCAAACTCTTAGGAGATAAAAGTGCACTATAATATTAGCTGATAGAATTAACCAACATTTATTAAGTTTTTACTGTGTGCCCAGGCAAGTGTTAGGCCCTTACAGAGACAAAAGATGAAGACCCTTATTTTCAAAAGCAAATGCTCTTGTTGGGGTAAGAGAAAAGAAACACCTATGCCAATGCACCTTTCTTACCTTCTCTCCCACACGTTCCATGAATGCATTTCCTACTCTTGCCACTCTAGGACTGATGCCTGTCCTCCAAACATCCCTATACTTTTCTGTTTTTGTTCTCAATATTCCCTCTGCCTAGAACTTTTTCTGTCCACCCCATCTTCAACTGCTGAAATCTTACACACCCTTCAAGAGCCAACTCCTGCCTACCCTAAATTACTCTGTCTATCCTTCCCCAAGTGTGGATCCCCATATCCCCATGTGCACCTTCCTCATCCATTAACAATTGGCTTTGGACTAGCTGAAAAGATTGCTGATGTTTTCCGAAGCAAAAAAGAAACTTCAAGCATACTTTCACCTTTCTCCCAGATGTACGCAATAACTCCCTTAATTCTTGAACCTAGAGTGATCCTTGAACCTCCTCTTCTCCAAAGTGTTTCATTTCATTTCCAAAGCACTGTTGAGATAAAAGCACTGCCAATATGTTTCTCCTGGTTTGAAATCAAATTTTAGGATTTCATCAAAATGAGAAATGTTTCACTCAGAGATCATAATATTTGTCCCCAAACTCTGGGATGCACCAAAAATACTGCTTACTCTCCTACATGGCTTATATACACAAAGCAACAAGCACATATAAACCCAGAGGCCCTGAACTGGTCTCTGAGCAAATCACCTGCATTGAGGTCAAACACTGGGTGTAATTTTCAGTGAATACTCTAGATGGTAGCATTGTGCCCTTTATTCTCTTCTCTTCTTTTTATTGATTTTCTAACCCATTTTATACACCCGGAAAGGAATGTGTATGGAGAGCTAGAAGTTCCAATACTAATTTTATTTTAATAGGAATCCATAATGAAGTGTAAGTTAATAAAAATACAAAAATTTGTTTTAAAAATCTTTTGCTTCTCAGGCGTGTTTGCTGCCTCTTTTTTCCCCATTACTGAAATTCTCACCCTCACAATTGACTCTGCTACCTTGTATCCCAGTTACCTTCCAGCCCTTTGCAATCCTCCTCACTCAGCTCTTTGAAAATAATTAAGCTCTCTAATGATTTCCTAATCCCTAATGCCTCTTCTTATGGCTCATCATAATTCACTTCTCTGAAACATTTTCAAAGTGGTTAACCTCCTTCTTTTTTTCAAACCAATGAAAAATTGAAAGAATATTAAAACAGGCAGCCACATATCTTCACTTAGAATTTGCAGTTAATATTTCACCATACTTGGCTCGGTGCCTGTGGCTCAAGTGGCTAAGGCACCAGCCACATACACCTAGGGTGATGGATTCGAATCCAGCCCCGCCCGCCAAAACAACAACGATGGCTGCAACCAAAAAATGGCCAGGCCTGTGGTCCCTGCTACTTGGGAGACTGAGGCAGGAGACTCGCTTGAGCCCAGGAGTTGGAGGTTGCTGTGAGTTGTGATGCTATCGTGCTTTACCTAAGGAATAGCTTGAGGCTCTGTCTCAAAAAAAAAAATATTTCATCATACTTCCTCCATTCCTCCTTACCTCTCCCTTACTTTTCTCCCTTTCTCTCCTTCTCCCTGACTCCCCCTTCTCTCTGCAGACATCATGACATAGATTCTTCAGCATACAATTTCTAAGATGTAGACAGCATTACGCTTGAACCTTAAGTTCTGGTGCATGCATCTCCTAACAATAAGAACATCCACCTATAACACTTTCTTTTTGAAACTTTTTGCACTCTTTCCTTTCCCTTAATTCTTCTGCTACCTCTCACCATACCTTTCTGGAGACATAAGGCAGGGAGGGTGGAGAAATGTCTTCTTGTCCAGGTTTAGCTACAAACTAACTCTGTGCTTTGAAAGAAAAAAAAACAAACTTTTTTTCTTAATTATAAAAGTAACATAGGCTCATTGTAAAAAAAAAAAAAAAAAAAAAACCAAAACAAGCCAAGCTTAAAAAGCATACAGGGACAAAATTCCGTTAAAAGTATTGCCAAAGAATATGAAATATTTAGGAGTTTACCTAACAAAGGATGTCAAAGATCTCTATAAAGAGAACTATGAAACTTTAAGGAAAGAAATAGCTGAAAATGTTAACAAATGGAAAAACATACCATGCTCATGGCTGGCAAGAATCAACATTGTTAAAACGTCCATACTACCCAAAGCAATATATAATTTTAATGCAATCCCCATTAAAGCTCCACTGTCATATTTTAAAGATCTTGAAAAAATAATACTTCATTTTATATGGAATCAGAAAAAACCTCGAATAGCCAAGACATTACTCAG
>CAUYQV010062874.1:0-10495 GCA_963574575.1 Galagoides demidoff
AGGCGCCCGCCACAACGCCCGGCCATTTTTTGGTTGCAGCCATCATTGTTGTTTGGCAGGTCCGGGCTGGGGATTCGAACCCGCCACCTTAGGTGTATGTGGCTGGCGCCTTAGCCGATTGAGCCACAGGCGCCGAGCCAAACTCTTGGGTTTAAGTGATCCTCTTGTCTCAGCCTCCCAAGCAGCTGGGACTACAGGTACCCGCCACAACACACGGCCTACTTTTGAGAGACGAAGTCTTGCTCTGGCTCAGGCTGGTCTCTAACTTGTAAGCTAAGGCAATCCACCTGCCTTGGCCTCCCATAATGCTAGGATTACAGGTGTAAGCCACCGCGCTCAGCACTGAGCCTAGGAGATTAACTTTTGAATTAAAAATGTTGTAATAGGTCAATGAGTTATGCTGATTATGGGAGTCTAATTCATTTTTTTTTTTTTGCAGTTTTGGCCGGGGTCGGGCTTGAACCTGTCACCCCCCCACCATGGGGCCAGCGCCCTACTCCTTGAGCCACAGCACTACCCAAGTAATATTATTGAAATATATCTTAGCACGATATAAAAATGGTATAAAAATTCTAATCCCCCCAAATAAAATGGACTGACCTCCCACAGCATGTAAAATGACTTCTGGAGCACAAGTATCCCACTTCTTACACCCAGGACTTGCAAATACATAAGCAGAGGCTTTGCCTTCAATCAGCTGAATAATCTATAAGGTTAAAAATAATAATTATCCCTGGACCATAAAAGACTGACATACAAACAAGAGAAACTGCTTGTTTCTATCAAGAGATATACCCTTAAAAAAAAAAAAAGAGATACCCTCAATTCCTTGGTCAGACTTTTTTTTTTTTTTGGAGACAGAGTATCACTATGTCACCTTTGGTAGAGTGCCGTGGTGTCACAGCTCATAGCAACCTCCTCTTGGGCTTAGGCAATATTCTTGCCTCAGCCTCCCGCGTAGCTGGAACTATAGGCGTCAGCCACAATGCCCAGCTATTTGTTGCTGTTGTTGTTGTTACAGTTTTCATTGTTGTTTAGCTGGCCTGGGCTGGGTTGGAACCCACTAGCCTCGGTGCATGTGACTGGCACCATAACCACTGTGCTATAGGTGCCGAGCCTCCTTAGTCAGACTTAAGTTAGGTTAAAGACTAGCAGTTTTAAATGATAGCAGTATTATGAAGAAATATATAGAACAGAGAGACAAAAACATAGCAATCTGAAGGAGGAAAAGCTGATCAAATAAGCTTCTAAGAGGCTAACTGAATAGCCTCTATATTCCAAGTTAGATAAAATAAAGTTTTCTTTTTACTCATGTTGCTTTTCTTCCTCAGTATTTTCTTATGGAAAATTTAAACTTTTTCAGACTTCTAAAAAAAATGACCATTATTATTAAAGGATAGAGAAATATCAAGCATAATAATGTATAAGTTATTATAAGTCCTAAAGAACAGACAATGGTGATTAGTGTAACAAGTACTTTTATAAACTTTGGAAATTTTATCTACTGCTGTTTCCACTATCAAAATATAAACTTTTTTTTTTTTTTGAGAGAGGGTGTCAATCTGTTGCCCTGGCGTCAAAGCTCACAGCAACCTCTAACTCTTGGGCTTAAGCGATTCTCTTGCTTCAGCCTCCCAAGTAACTGGGACTACAGGCACCTGCCATAATGCCCAGCTGTTTCTTTTTGGTTGTAGTTGTCACTGTTGTTTGGCAGGCCCAGGCTGGATTCGAACCCGCCAGCTCTGGTGTATGTGGCTGGCGCCCTAGCTGCTTAAACCACAGGCACCGAACCCAAAATATAAACTTTTAAATAGTCATTCTAAAAATTATTCCTTTTTTTCTTTTTTTGTTTGTTTTTCTGAGAGAGGAGAGAGATAGAGCGCCATGGAATCATCATAGATCATGGCAACCTCAAATTCCTGCGCTCAAGTGATCCTCTTGCTTCAGCCTCCCTATAGTTGGGATTATAGGCGACTACCACAATGCCAGGCTACCTTCTTTTTTTTTTTTTTTTTTTTTTTTGAGGCAGGGTCTCACTTTGACACCCCTGGTAGAGTGTACTGGCATCATAGCTCAGAGCTCAAACTCTTGGGCTCAAGTGATCCTCTTGCCTCAAGCCTCCTAAATATCTGGGACTACAAGTGCCCACCACAATGCCTGGCTATTTTTTTTAGAGATGGAGTTTTGCTGTTCCCCAAGCTGGTCTTGAACACCTGAGCTCAAACAATCCACCTGCCTTGGCCTCCCAGAGTGCTAGGATAACAGGTGCATGCCACTGAGCCTGGCTTTGAAAATTCCTGCAGTGCTCATACACAACTGAGATGACTGATAGAACCTCCATGACTCTAAATGGTAACTTTGGCTATGGTACTTAAGGCTACCAAGGCTTAGTTAGCCAATTGAGGTTTTTTGGTTATACCGTAAAATAATTATTATAAAACTCAGACTTCAGGCTTGGCGCCTGTAGCTCAGTGAGTAGGGCGCCAGCCACATACACCTAGGGGAGTGTGGCAGGTTTGAACCCAGTCCAGACCAGCTAAACAACAATGTCAGCTGCAACAAAAAATACCCAGGGGTTGTGGCAGGCACCTGTGGTCCCAGCTACTTGGGAGGTTGAGGCAACAGAATCGCTTGGGCCCAGGAGTTTGAGGTTACTGTGAGCTGTGGCACCATGGAACTCTACCAAGAGCAACACAGTGAGACTCTGTCTCCAAAAAAAAAAAAAAAAAATTCAAATGTTGCTGAAATGTGCTTTCAGTGGCAAATTACATTCATTGATCTCTTCTCTTGATTTAAACTCTTATTTCATGTTTTTTAAAAACTCCATCTTCCTTTAATATTCAGTTGCATTTTATAGCTGATCACAGACCTTATTCATACCTTATTTCCTGCTCCTCCCACTCGAAGCACATCATCAGGGTTCATAGCAGTGACACAGTCAGTGACCAGCTTGTTGTTATGGGATCGGGTGGTTGTGATAATGTGTTTCCCAGCTGGGACTTCTTTCAGTTGAAACCCAAAGGCGCCTAGACCCAAAACTCCCCAGATTGTCCTCCCCAACACGGCATCTGGTCCTGCCTATGTAAATGAGTAAAACAACAATAAAGCTTGTAATCATTTGGAGAAAATGTTAGCCATAACATTAGCTTCATGATTTTTAAAAAATAAAAATGTGATAATGTTACAAAGTACAAGAATAATATTACTGACAGGGAACTTTTCCCGGGAAAATCAACTGATCATTCTCATTATTGTTCTGGTTAATAGTTTCAGTGGTATTGAAGAGAACTTTTTGTAACTTCCTGGAGTCCTCAGGAAAGGAAACATCATATACTGATTACTGTTTCTCTTTGAATCATCTCTTTTTTATATCTGAAAATAGCCATCTACAAAAGGAACTGAAGTCCTCAAGAAATGAAGCACCATATACTGATTAGTACTTTTCATTATCTAAAGAATAAGAAGAATTATGTTACTGTGGGAATAGGTAATGGTGAGAACGGCTGATAGACACAGAAGAGTAGCCATGGATAATGGGATTAGGATTAAGATTTTACTGATGATTACAGGGTAAAATGACAAAGATACTGCAACCTATGCAACCTTAAAATCTGTATTTTCCTTTGCATAGTTCAAAGAATTTTCAACCACATTATTATAACTGTATATTTCATATAGGAAAAACCCTATTCTTTCAGGCATAGTTAAACCGATATATAAAATGATTCACAAAGTCATTGAAATGTGATTATATTAATACAATAGACATAAATTATAGACATACAGACATATCTCTAACTGAACAATAAGCATGTACCGGGTACTATACTAAGTGCTTTACATGCATTACTTCATTCAATCCCCAAAGCCACCACATAAAATATGTTTTTTGAGGGGGGTGGATGGGAACAGAGTCTTGCTTGGTCACACTTGGTAGAGTGCCGTGGCATCATAGCTCATCAGTAGCTGGGACCTCCCAAGAAGCTGGAACTACAGGCACTCGTCACAATGCCCAGCAATTTGTAGAGATGTGGTCTTGCTCTGGCTCTGGCTGGTCTTAAACCTGTGAGCTCAGGCAAATCCACTCATTTTGGCCTCCAAAGTGCTGGGATTACAGGCGTGAGCCACTGTGCCCAGCCCCTGAAATATGTATTATCATACTTATTTTAAAGATGAGAAAAATGAGATTTGGAATCATTAAGCAATCTGACTAAGGACCCTAGGCAGTTCAATAACTCATACTAGGCTTATCTGTGTTCAAAGACAATGTTCTTCATCACTAAACTAGACTGCCTGAGTTTATTTGTCAAAATGTTTTCTAACACAGGGTGCTGTTATAGTGAAACATGCTTATATTGCAGGTTAGGCTTCCTAGGAAACAGATTGTGAAACGGGTGGGATGGTCAGAGCAACCCCTGGAGAAGGGAGCAGGTGTGGGCAGAAGGAAAAATTAAGCAGTGATGCAGGCCCAGCAACAGCTACAGCTGCTGTAGAAAGCTGTGGAGTTACACGGGCCCTTCAGGGTTGTCCCAAAGTGGGATGAAATGCCAGGCCTTTATACTCCTGCAATAGTCAGACCTGGGAAATGGATTACATTGAGAAGAGGTGTGGCCCTGTGGGTGACAGTTCTCTGATAAAAAGATAGACTTGGGCTGGGCACCCATACCTGAGTGGTTAGGGCACCAGCCACATACATGGAGGCTGGTGGGTTCCAACTGGGCCCAGGCCTGCTAAACAATGACAACTATAACAAAAAAATAGCTGGGAATTGTGGCCAGTGCCTGTAGTCCCATCTACTTGGGAGGCTGAGGCAAAAGAATCACTTAAGCCCAAGAGTTGGAGGTTGCTGTGAGCTGTGACGCCACAGCACTCTATCAGGGCAACTTAGTGAGGCTCCTGTCCCAAAAAAAAAAAGATAGACTTGGTTTCTTTGTACCATGCCATGCTATTTCCTTTCGGTGACTACCAGCTTCAGTATTTGTTTAGAATTGAACTGTTAAGTCTTTTATGTAGCTCAAGAGAGATGTAAAGAGTAGTTATAAGATAGTTAAGATTTAGACCTGAGTTTGAATCCCAGCTCTGTCATCTTCTAATTGGGTGACCTTGGGTAAGTTAATTGCCTCAGTTTCCTTAAAAGACTATGGTATCAAATGAGATAATACATGTGCACCCCTTAAGTCTGGCAGCATACAGTGAGCTCTTAATAAGTTTTAGATATTATGATGACAATGATAATTATTTAATATTAAATCATTAGCCTGAAGACTACCAACACAGCCGAGCAACTTTTCTACTTCTCTTTCTTGCAACAAATTTTAAGGCACAAGCAACAGAGAAGGAAAAGAGGATAAGGAGTTTGTGCAGAGGACAAGGGAGGAGTGCTAAAGAGGAGACGCAGAACAGGAGAAAATGAACTATCCATGGGTAGGCAATGACTCCTGGGGTACCACAAACTGCCCACCTCTTTTTTACCTACTAGTGGAGCCAAAACCCTACCTATTTTTCTCACCTTTGCTTCATTCCTGTGCTCCCTTAACTTCTCCTTTTCATTGTTCTGTGGAAAATGAATATAATTTTTCTAATCTCAGAAAGAAAAGATGAAAATTATTAACAACTCCTAAGTACTAAGATTTCTTTTTTGATGAAAGGCACTATGCATTACAATGTTTTCTATGAATTAAATGCCCTTCTTTTAAGTAATTAAAGTTTACAGAAAAACCACAAACTTATGTCTGCATGTAATACTGCATGAACATTAAAGTTTTATTACGTACACAATTCAATATGAGAGATTTTCCTAATAATGTATACTATTTTGCTAAATCCTAAGAAACACACAATTGTAAATAAAATTTATTTATTTATTTATTTATTTTTTTGAGACGGAGCCTCAAGCTATCCCCCTGGGTAGAGTGCCATGGCATCACAGCTCATAGCAACCTCCAACTCCTGGGCTCAAGCGAGTCTCCTGCCTCAGCCTACCAAGTAGCTGGGACCACAGGCGTCCGCCACAACGCCCGGCCATTTTTTGGTTGCAGCCATCATTGTTGTTTGGCGGGCCCGGGCTGGGGATTCGAACCTGCCACCTTAGGTGTACGTGGCTGGTGCCTTAGCCGATGGAGCCACAGGCGCCAAGCCCGTAAATAAAATTTATAATCATACAAACAGCAGGAAAAAATAATATATTAGTAGTAAAGATTGGCTCGGCGCCTGTGGCTCCATCGGCTAAGGCACCAGCCACGTACACCTAAGGTGGCGGGTTCGAATCTCGAGCCCGGGCCCGCCAAACAACAATGATGGCTACAGCCAAAAAATGGCTTGGCATTGTGGCAGGCGCCTGTGGTCCCAGCTACTTGGGAGGTGGAGGCAGGAGACTCCCCTGAGCCCAGGAGTTGGAGGTTGCTATGAGCTGTGATGCCATGGCACTCTACCCAGGGGGATAGCTTGAGGCCCTGTCTCAGAAAAAGAAAAAAAAAAAAAAAGTAAAGATTAATCCTGCTTTTAACTCAAATTGGAAATTAAAAAGTAATCTCCACTCTGGTTACTTTGTTTCTCCAAAGTTCTATAAGGTCACCTTAATATAAATACTTATTTTATCTCAACGATTTCCTTTAAAACTTAATGTGATTTAGTGGTATATTCTTGCTTTGAAATTACTCTAATCTTTTGCTTCTAAGGAACACATTGTCTCTGAAGTATAATACAAAGTGAAAGCAGATTAAAAGAAACAAGAGAAAAGAGTGCAAGAGCATATTTAGTTCTGCTGTCAAGACTCACTACAGTTTTGGTAGTATGCAGTATTACCTGGACAACAACATGGCTAGCATCTTTTCTTGGTTGAAATGGTTCATGTCTTCAATGTGCTTTAAGGACCACCCATAAGTCAGGGGTCTTGATGAACAAGCTAATCAAGAACCATATCAGTAATTCCCAAACTTTTACATTTGAATCACAAAGAATACATAAAAACAATGTGTGATGCATACAGTATGTTAGTGTTCACTTGCATTTATATACATATGCATTCCTGCTTTCAATGCCCCGGGAGGTCCCCATTCAATAGGTCTGGGGTGTGCCTTGGGAATTTGTATTTTGAAAAGCTCCCCAGATAATTGTAGATGCAAACAAGCTAGAAACCACTAGATTATATAATAGATTATATTATATTATATTATATAATCATATAACACTATAATTATCTAATAAAACATTTCTGTATCACTTAGAGTAATAATACCTGGTAGTTGTAATATGGCTGGTTAATAATTCCTGCAATGGCTTTTCCTTCATAAGCAATTCCAATAAGAACTGTTACATTGTCAAGAAGGCCTATAAAAGAAGAAATAAATATTGGTAGTTCTCTGTCGTTGTCCACGCTGCAAAATGAAGTGATGAATGGGTGGGTACAAAGCTTGTTTTTTGTGGGAGTTTTTTAAATTTTAAATTATAAAATGACTTTGCGCGAGTAAAAAAAAAAAAAGAAAGAAATATTAATTCTATAATTGTCCCATATACTCATCATCAGTGTATCAATTGCTCCAAGTTATTTCTGCAGTAAAAGTATGGAATTTGCAATGATTCATCCATGATCAATCCTACTTACAACAAAACGCACAAATTATAAGACAGTTGGACAGAGAGACAGAATAGGGACTATACCCACTTAATTGAATTCATAATCATAGTCTCATTAGTACAATTTGTCAACTAAACCATTTGAATATAGCAGCTGCAACTTTGTAACTATTATCATTAGATTTCTCTACACCCCTCCCACCACCATCCAGATCATTCTTACCTACAGAATCACTCTATATTCTTTATATTGCTGGATTATTCTCTATTTTCTTTTCTTTCTTTTTTTTTTGGTAGAGACAAGTTTTTTTTCTTTTGAGACACAGTCTCACTTTGTCACCCCCAGCAGAGTGCCATGGCATTATACCTCACAGCAACCTCAAACTCTTGGGCTTAGTGATCTCCTTGTCTCAGCCTCCCAAGTAGCTGGGACTTTAGGCACCCTCCACAATGCCCGCTCATTTTAGAGAGGAGGTCACTATGCCTCAGGCTGGTCTCCAACCCATAAGCTCAGGCAATCCACCTGCCTCAGCCTCCCAGAGTGTTAGGATTACAGGCTTGAACCACCACAGTTGTAATTTTTTAATACAGATCTCTTCAGGCTCCTTCCCAGAACTAGTGAATCAAAATCTCTGGGAGTGGGGGGGTCAAGATCTAAATAAGCTTTCTAGGTTCGCTTATACATGTTAAAGCTGTAGAGCTTCCTTATTTCTCAATGGATTATAGAGATGTTCTCAGTAAACACACTGTATGATTCACCCATACAGATATATGTCATCTGAGAACAGGGAGTTGTTTTTTTTTCTCTTAGTAGTAACTGAGAAATTTTCTTTTTTTAGAATGAGCTGAGAACCAATATAAGAAAATCTAAGTAGATCTCTATTTTAAAAAGAAAACTCTTAAGCTTCTAAAACCTAACCACTCTGGCTCTGAGCCCGGTCTTGGTTACCAATTTTAATTTGCTGCTTTCTAATTTTTCTCATTTTAGGTGACTTCAGGGAGGAAACATATTGTACTATGTTTCAAAACTCATCTTTACTGCTCACTTTGACAGCATACGTATCAAAGCCTACCTTTAAAAAGTGAGGCTATGAGAAATGTCATCATTTTTCTAGACCATTAGAGCTGAGGGTTCAGGATAGTCCCTTTGGTGCCACTGGTTTAATATACAGAAGAACCTCTGTAAGTTGTAAGTTAATGACAAGGGACATTAACAAACTGTTCAACATACAGAGATGCCCAACATAAGGAACTAGGCCTATGATACTGGTATATACATGTGGTGCATGTTCGGTCTATGAAAATTATGTCAACTTAAGGAGGTGGTCAATGTAGGGAGGTGGTCAGCTATGAAATATCTACTATACTAGTTACTCTTATCTGGAGGACATGAGAATTGAGGGGCTGGGCTCGGCGTCTGTAGCACAGTGCTTACAGCGCCAGCCACATACACGGAAGTTGGCAGGTTTGAACCCGGCCCAGGGCCAGCTAACCAACAATGACAAATGTAACAACAACAACAAAAATAGCCAGGCACTGTGGCGGGTGCCTGTAGTCCCAGCTACTTGGGAGGCTGAGGCAAGAGAATCACTTAGCCCAAGAGTTTGAGATTGCTATGAGCTATGACACCACAGCACTCTACTGAGGGCAACATAGTGAGACTCTATCTCAAAAAAAGAAAAAAATAGAATTAGGGGCTGGTAGAATACATGTCGGGTAGTATTTGAAGGAGATGAATGTTCTCCCTCTATCTTGACAAGCACTGATGTATAACAGCTACCATGAACACAAATATCGTTTCAGGAAAAAAAATAAAATGACACCAGCTTTCCATGTAATATATGAAATATTAAGTGTTTACAACTAAACATCATATTCTTTTCATATTCTTTTTTTTTTTTTTTTTTGAGACAGCGCCTCAAGCTGTCGCCCTGGGTAGAGTGTCGTGGCATCACAGCTCACAGCAACCTCCAACTCCCGGGCTTAAGCTATTCTCTGGCCTCAACCTCCCAAGTACCTAGGACCACAGACACCCGCCACAATGCCTGGCCATTTTTGGTTGTAGCTGTCATTGTCTGGCAGGCCCAGGCTGGATTTGAACCTGCCAGCTTTGGTGTATGTGGCTGGCACCTTAGCTGCTTGCGCTATAGGCACTGAGCTTAAACATCATATTCTTGTTCTACTGCTATCATATATAAGTTTTATTTATTTATTTATTTATTTATTTTGAGACAGTTTGATTTTGTTGCCCTCGGTAGAGTGCCATGGCATCTTAGTTCACAGCAACTTCAAACTCCTGGACTCAAGCAATTCTGTTGCCTCAGTCTCCCGAGTAGCTGAGACTAAAGGTGCCTGTCACAATGCCCGGCTGTTTTTCAGGGATGGGATCTTGCTCTGGTTCAGGCTGGTCTTGAACCCCATAGCACAGGCAATCCACCTACCTCAGCCTCCCAGAGTACTAGGATTACAGGTATGAGCCACTGCATCTGGCCCATATATAAATTTTAAAAATACCCACCCCATAGCACAGTGATTACAGCATCGGCCACATTGAGGCTGGTGCATTCAAACCCAGCCCAAGCCAGCTAAGCACCAATGACAACTGCAACAGAAAAAAATAGCCAGGTGTGTGGCGGGTGCTGTAATCCCAGCTACTTGGTTGGCTGAGGCAAGAGAATAGCTTAAGCCCAAGAGTTTGAGGTTGCTGTGAGCTGTGACACCATGGCATTTTACCTAGGGCGACATAGTGAGACTCTGTCTCTAAATAAATAAATAAAATAAGGCTCGGCGCCTGTGGCTCAATCGGCTAAGGCGCCAGCCACGTACACCTAAGGTGGCGGGTTCGAATCCCCAGCCCGGGCCCACCAAACAACAATGATGGCTGCAACCAAAAAATGGCCGGGCGTTGTGGCGGGCGCCT
>CAUYQV010062875.1:0-85463 GCA_963574575.1 Galagoides demidoff
CAGCTGGTGGGAATGCAAGCTAGTATGCTTTTGGAAAGATGTTTGGAGCACACTCAGGGATCTAAATGTACTGCTGTTTGATCCTGTAATTACTCTACTATGTGTATATCCAAAAGACCAAAAATCAATTGGCAACAAAAATATTTGTACCAGATTGTTCATTGCAGCTCAATTCATAATTGCCAAGTCTTGGAAGAAGCCCAAGTGCCCATCAACCCATGAATGGATCAATAAATTGTGGTATATGTATACCATGGAATACTATGCAGCATTAAAAAAGATGGAGACTTTACCTCTTTTATGTTTACATGGATGGAACTGGAAAATATTCTTCTTAGTAAAGTATCTCAGGAATGGAAAAAATATCCAATGTACTCAGTACTACTATAAAACCAATTTATAATCACTCACACTTTCATATGAGAGATGAGTCACAACTATAGCCCAGGATGAAGGAGGGGGATGAGAAGGGAGGTGGGTGGCTCAGTAGAGTGAGGGGTAATGGTGGGATCACACCTATGAAGCATATTGCAAGGGTACAAGTCAAATCTATCAAATATTGAACACAAATGTCTTAACATTGTGATTAAGTAAATGAGGTGAAAGCTATGTTAATTAGTAGGATGTAAGCACTCCAATTTGTACAAATAATCAACACATTGAATACCACAAAAGCATAAATGTATTCATGATCTATGTATATATGACTTAATAAAAAAAAAAGTTGGTACCAAGAAGTAAGATTGTTGCTTTAACAAATACCTGAAAATGTAGAAGCAGCTTTTGAACTGGGTAATGGGTAGAAGCTAGAAGACTCTGAAGGAGCAATCTACAGAAATCCTAGATTACTGGGAATGGAGATTTAGTGGCAATTCTGCTGAGTGCTGAGAAGACAAGAAGTGTAGGAAAAATCCGGAACTTCTTAGAAATTACTTAAGTTTTTATAGTCAGAAAGTGGGTAGAAAAATGAAGGGTAAAGATTATTTTGATGTTATCTCCATTGGAACAGAGAAACAAGATATTGGAACCAGAGTAAAGTATACTTGTCATAATGTGTCAATGAACTTGGCTGAATTATGTCCATGTCGTAGGGTTTTTGGAAGGCAGGATTTAATGGTGATGAACTAGAAGACCTGGAAAAAGAACTATCTAAGCAATAAGACATTCCATGCTTTGCATGCCTTCTTTGGGCCATGTATAGTAACATGAGAGAAAAGGAGAATGACTTAAGGATGGAATTTCTGATTAAAAGGCAAGCAGAACAAAAAACTGGAAAATCCACAGCTTGGCCATGTAAAAGTGAAAAGGCATCTTCATGGTAGCAAACCAAGGGTAAGGCCAAGTGACCATTTGTTGAAGAGATAAGTATAGCTAGAAGGATGCCAGGTGCTATTTATCAGAAGAATGACCTTGAAGAGATCTTCAAGGCAAGCAGGACTGTGTGGGCAAGGTTTTCAGAGAGGCACCTGCAGGACCCCAGTTTTGCCACCCTAAATGGGCTTCTGCTTCTTGAATTCCAGTGGGAGCCCCTTGGCCACCCCAGCCATAGCTCAAGTAGGCCCAGGTATGGCTCAACCCACTGTTCTGGAAAGCACAAATTCTAAACCCTGGCAGCATCCACATAGTGCTAATTCTGCAGGTGCAGAGAAGGTTAGAGCTATGGGGCCAAGGCAGCATCTTTCTAGATGCCAAAGGATATTGTGGACAACATACAGAGACCTGCCATAAATACAGAGCCACCTAGAGAGTCCCATGAGGGAAATGTTTAATGGAGATGTGGGAGTAGGGCAGCCTGGAGACCTCAGAATTACAGGGCTACCAGTGTGCAGCTCCAGCCAGAGAAGGTGCAAGTACAGACCCCAACCTGTGAGAGCTGCTGAGTGGAACTGAGCCCAGCAAAGCCCTAGGGGCGAGGAAACGCCACCCAGTATGCCCAGGATGCAGGATACAGAGTCCAAGGCCATTATTCTGGCCTTTTAAGCCTTAATACTGTTTTCCCTCTTGCATTTTGGACTTGCTGGGAGCCAGTTACTGCTTTTCTTCTCACCTATTTCTCCCTTTTGGAATGGGCGTGTCTACCTTATGCCTGTCCCACTGCTGCATTTTGGAAGTAGGCATCTTGTTTGATTTCAGAGGCTCACAGCTACAGGGAGTTTGCTCCAGGGTGAATGATACCTGAGTCCCCCCCATATCTGATTTAGATGAGACTCTGCCCTTTTGAATTGGTGCTGGAACAAATTAATACTTTGCTACTATTAGGACAGAATGAATGTAGTTTGCCTCTGAGAAGAACAAATTTTGGGATCCCTCAAAGTTTATGTGCTGGAAACTTAATCCCCAGTGCAGCCCTATTGAGAAGTGGCACCTGTCCCTCCCTTTCTCGTGTGCTCTCTCACCATGCGAGGCGGTGCCTTCTACCAGGCAGGGGGAAAGCCCTCGCCAGAGGTTGTTCCTTTGATATTGGGCTTCCCAGCCTCCAAAAATGGAAGAAATATATTTGTTTCCACTATAAATTAGCCAGTCTGTGTGATTCTGTTATCGCAGCAGCAAACAAATGAAGATATTCCATTGCTTAGGGTTGGTCTAGAGTTAGTAGACTCAGGTCTTAATATTTTTGTCGTGAATGCCTACAGTGGTGAATGTCCTTCTCAGACTATCCAATCAGGAGTCATGTAATGTCTATGTGCCCACCACAGGTGGATGTTAACTTCATGGCTCCATGAGGGGGTTAGGGGAGCGATCGTGAGAATTTAAAGCAAATGTAACATGCTAATGTTAAAATTTGGGGAATCTAGGCGAATTGAATTTGAGAATAGTTTGTACCATTCTTGCAAATGTTTGATAAGTCTGAAGTTCCTGTTCTTTGGTGTGTATAATGCCCTCCCATATGTAAAGCACTCCCACATTTTGGTTTAAAGTTTCAGGAAGGAACTGTTTCATTTTAATTTTGTAAAGGAGGGCAGAAGAGGCTGCTCAGCGGTACCCTCGTCTCTTGTGAGAGGTGCACGGCATGGAGCTGACCACTGTGGAAAAGCCAGGAGCGAGTCCAGGCTGCAGGTGAGAGTGGTCTGCATGACCTGAGTGCCCAGCCTCCCCCAACTGTCCCTTCCCAGATCACTTTCATTCCCACTTACTTATTTCCTATTCCCCCATATCCATTGGTGGGAACATGGTTACAGCTACTCCACAGAGAACCCCTACAGGTTTATTTCCCAAGAAGCTGGTGTGAGGGGGCAGGGCTGGCCTCGCGTGCCCCAGGCTCCGGATGGTAGATCCCTGCCCTTTCTGGGCTGCCTCAATTCTCCTGCAGCTGGCCCCATTGTCAGGGCCCTGGACCACTGCGCTGATAAGGAAATCTTCCCTGATAATATTCCAGGGAAGCACTCTGCAGTTACATTTCTTATTAGTGACCGGACTGTGGCTTTCTTGAGTCATCTAGACCTTGGGCTCTCGGTCACGTCAGAACAGATGATACCAGCTTTTCCTAAACTTACAAATCCTACCAGTCACCCACGGGACTGGTTAAAATGAGACTTCTGAACCACACCCAAATGCATCGAGCCACCTCTCCAGGAGAAAGATCTGGGTATCTGTCCGATTAACAATTATCCTAAATGGTTCTTTCTCCAGGTAAGTCGGGAAATTATATCAACTCAGCACCTTTGGGGTTTGGACAGTCATAGGCTCAAAATTATAATCTATGGACTCAGGGTCCCCTAAGCTTTTGTGCTTCACTGCCAAGTACTCTTGCCAAGTAAACTTCATAGGGACTAAAGCCAAAGGTCACAACAACAGGCTCCTAGTAGAATTGGGTCTTAGAACTGGGTCTCTCAGACCCCAGATCAGGGATCTTCTTCCTCAGCGTGGTGTCCTGGGCCCCTCAGAATGGTGCCAGCTGCGTGAGAGATGAGGCAGCAAGGAAAGGGAAGGGATCCCCCCCAAGGAAAGGACAGGGATCTACCATCAGGAGCCTGGGGCAGAAAGGGCCAGCCCTGGGCCCTCACACCAGCTTCACAGTAGATAAGCCCACTTGGCTTCTCAGCAGAGCAGCTGTGGGCTTGTTCCCACTGATAGCTATGGGTGGGAATAAGAAATGAGGGGATGTGGGGTCAAGAGTGGGCTGGGAGGGGACAATTGGAGGAATTTGGTTGCTGAGGTTGTCCAGACCATTTATACCTGTTGCCTGAGCTTGTTACTGCCTTCTCCACAGAAGCTGGCTCTACGCCTTGGGGCTCTTGTGAGAGAATGAGGCATCATTGCCCGGTCACATCTGCCCTTCTTTTGCCAAGGTCACAACACTAACTGTCACATAGCCATTGGCAGTGTTCCCACTTCCAAGATGGCAGCTGCAGCAGTGTCCAGCACAACCATCCAGGTGGGCTGGAGGGTCCTGCAGCTGGGGTGGATGCCCCGCACGGAGTTCCTGGGGAGGGAGGTAGCTTGGAAGGAGTGTGATTACTGTATTCTAGCATCTTATTTTACATAGAAATATTGTTATTGCTTTCTAGGATTGTACTTTTAACACATAAGCACAAATAAAAGAATTAAGAACACGTTTGTATCGACACAGAATTAGTACTTCCCATGAATAATGGGCAAAAAAGTGCACATTATACATGGCAAAATGTGGTAGGTCAAAATAAAATGTTTCCAATACATTGGTATATATTTTTAGTAGCTAAAAATAGATTCCTGATGGAATCATTTAGAGTTCACAAATAGTTATAAAGACTTGATGGATGAAGAGTTTCCTATGGAATTTATTTCTGAATCTGCGTATATTTAGAGAAATAAATTCCTACTGTGCTGCAAATGTCTTTTTTTACTCTCTGTGTGTGAATACGCACGCATTCCTACAAGCAAAAAAACATAGATTGGTATCACCAACTTTATCATTGTTCTAACAATTCATCTACTATCACCTCAAGTCCTGTTCTTCTCCAAGCTGAGCTATTTAAAAAGATAGATGGCTGCCTTCTGGCTAATTGTGGGAGTTCTTTCATTACTATAAAAAGAATTTTCATATCTCAAGTGATTCTATAAGCAGTGAATAATGACCTAAATCTCTGGAGTACAGTCCACTGACGAAATGGCAGGATAACAACTACTTACTGACCTTTTACTGCCTAACATAATCCTCAGCTGATGTAGGTGATCATTAATAAACCCGTCCATTGAGTTGTGACATATCAGATCCAAGGATGTGAAACTTAATGAGAAAATTCTGGTGGAGATAGAATTTTCTGCAACAAGCCTACGGATACGAGGACATAGGCACATGTATGGCAAATGTTCTTAAAGCGAACTAAAATTATTTCACTGGGCACAAAAAATTCCATTGTAATTAAGCAACTCTGATCTCCTGTTTAAAAATAAAAACAGCCCAAACTGCCCAAATCAAAAATCCAACAATCAGGATCAGGAACTGAGAATTTGACAGATGTAGTCATCTTTCATATCCCTTGGACAAGAAGAAATATGTTCTGAGCCCATAAACAAGACCTCTGTGTCCCATCTAGGTGATGAGAGAATAAAAAGCTGTAGAAGGAAGACATTAACCTCCGTGCTTAGCTGAGTCGGCATGGTGCCAAAGAAGTATCAAAAAATAACTATTTATTAAACAAAAGAGGGAAATTGTACCCCACACTTATTAATAAAGGACTAGGAGACTGTGGATTTTATTCTTATAATAGGACTTCTTGCATGTCAAAATCAAAGGTGCTAAGCACATCTTCCCCAGAGTTCACCATACCACTCTGTGATAGCAACACCACGCTTCATCACCGTTGACCACCTCCCTGCACTGACCACCGCCATGAACTGACCTGACTTTCATACACCAGACATGCACCCCATGCACATGTCAATAGAGTAGGCCTCGTTCCTTACCTCAACTGCCTCTGATGTTGACCAGTTTGTTCTAGTCCCTTAGCTGGTCAACTTATCGTGATTCTACTGCATTTAAATGCTTCTATACAAAAAGCATTGAATGGTAAGAAACTGACTGTTTGTTACGTGCTATAGTTTCAGGGCCTGAACACGTGCTGGGCACATACTTGATAATAAGTACATGTTCAATACACGTGTATATATTTCTCTATCAAGACCCACATGAAAACAAATATAATTGCATTTATAATTAAAATTATTTGTGTTCACATAAAAACTGAATTGCACTCACTTGGCAGCTCCATTCTGTCACCCGGTTAGTTATCAACATTATTCCTTGTACTTAAAATATATTGAAGAAATAATTTATAAGTGACAAGCAAAGGCTGGACTGCTCTGCTCTGAAGCTCGACAGATCATTCACTGTTACAATATATAAGAATCTGGGTGTAGGAATCATCCGGAACTGTGATCCAAACACAGTTCTCAACCCTCGCTGTGTGGCTTCCAATATATTATTTAAACTCTCTGGGCCCTGGCTTCTTCCCGTGGAAAAGGGGATAGTAATTCCTGCTCACAGAGCTGCAGGTAGGATCAAATAACCAACAGGGTGACGGCAGCTGGCACAGTGCTGTGATGCGGATCTGTGGCACTTCCTTCCCTCCTTCTCTTCCTTCCTGAGTAACTCTGGAGTGACAGACTAGCCTATTCTCTGGGGATGTCAGTTATAGTCCTGGCAGTGACAACGGCAATAATACCTATTAGTACTGAGTGAGCACTCACAAAATTCCAGGAGCTGAGCCAACCCCTTCGCCTAGATTAGCTCAGTCACATCCAAGAACAGTCACGGGAGGTAAGGTTTGATCCCCATTTGAAAGTTGTAGGAGCTGCGTGTAACAGGCTGAGGGAGGAAAGGCACCTGTTCTCCCGATCTGGGGGAGACGCTGTAATGTCTATAATCACAGCCGAACATGTAAAGACTGCAATAAAGGTCTGAACAGAGCTCCACGGGGACACCAAGGGCTAGCTCTGTCTGGGACTACTGGGGCTTGACTCCAGGATTTGACATTTGAGAGGGGTCTTAAAAGATAAAGAGTTTTATAAATGGCACCTGCTGGGGCCCCCTGGGAGACCCAGGGAGACTGAGTAGAGAGGGATTGGGTGAGTGTTGGGTGCTTGAAGAGGCTGTAGAGAAAGAAGGCGCTGACACAGATCCCTGTATCCTCATGGGCAATGACAGGGGATTTTTTTTTTTCCAATACCTTTCATCTAAAAAGCAGCATGTCCTTATTTTGGTTTGGGTCATAACTCTAGAGGCTGTGGCAAAACATAACTGAATGGGAAGCCATGAAACCATTGAGGTATTTAGTGGGGAAAACGATGAATCTAGGTCAAGGGAGGACAGCGTAGATGGGCCAGCAGGGGGACGATGGAGAGGGCCATCTTGTGGCGCTCTGATGCTCTCTCACTCACACGGAGTCCAAAGGGTCCTTTCAGATCCGCAGATTTTCACTAGCAGCCTAGCCTCAGTTTCTACTCCAGCCAATTAAACCCACCCTGTGCAGGAATATAAGTTGCTTGAAGTTGTATTTTAAGAATATAAAAATACAAAGGCAATATAAGTACATGTTGCCATCCCTTATCAGCAGTCCTCAATCTGTGGGTCGCGACCCACTGGAACTGCATTAAAGGGCCACGGCAGTAGGAAGGTTGGGAACCACTGCCCTAAAGACTTGTATTTTCAGTGGTTACTTCAGAAATCAAAAATCACTCCCTTCAATTCGCTCCTTCTACATTTTTGCTTTTCTGGTTATCACCCCCCTAGCCAAGTGAGCAACTATTTCGCCATAAATATATTTCCTCCCTCCCCGACTAAAGAGAATATATAGGAGTTTTACAATATGGAAATTAACACAAGAAACTAGAATCTGCTGGACACCCAACTTTTTCAATACTAGCATCTCTAACCGGTGCCTGGACCATGAAAGGTATTTCACACCATAGGACAGGACACAATTTGAACAAAGAGTCATCATCCTAGGACAAGCGGGAGGCTTAAATCACTTTCCACAATCAAGTCTGCCATTGGCATGCAGTCTGATGCTTGTTGAACTCAGTAGATGCTGTGAAGCCACAGTACAAAGGCTAAGCCCTGGGGAATTCACAAGCTTTTACCTTGGCAAGTAAAACCACCTGCGTGTGTGCCCGTACCCTACCTAACGCTGTGCTCCCAGGTCCCTCAAATTCATGGGTTTGAAAAAGGAAAGATTTTGTTCTATATCAATAAAAAAACAGTCGATTGCTGCCGGAGTCAAACAATGAGGTAAATGCATTTAAAATAGCAATGGATGCCATGTGGATAGGATGGGTGAAGTTTGCCCCAGTCACAACTTGAAATGAACAATAGGAACAATAGTAAATGTCTGTTGAGAGTTTACAAAGTGCCACCCACTATAGTCCATACTGTCTGATTCCAGAGGTGCAGAAAATGTAACTATCTCACTCATCCTATGAGGAAGGGACACAGGTTCAGCACCGTGATGAAGGCCACACAATTACTATCTGAGAAAACGCCAGGACTCTATACACTTCTTAATTATTTTTAAATATTGATGGTAGTTTAAGCACAGAAGCTTTAAAAATGGGGCATGAATAAATGCAGAAGTGACGTAGGATTACAATTAAGTAACACATCAAATGTCTGATCCCATCATTAGAGTGTGGGTGTTTTAACCTGTGCCCTCATCGGGTGCAAAGTGAAAAAAATGTTTCTGTGAAACGAATGGGTAAGAGAAGATGCTATCCAAGATTTCCTCAGTCCAAAAATCTGTAAAAAGCTTTCCATAATCTTAATAAGCACTCTTTTTTATATAACGCTTGACGTTTCTTAAAACCTTGGTAAAGGGAACCCCCTCCATTTTTTTTTTTTCTGTAAGTGAATCAGGAAAATATTAGGAAGGAGCTGGCTTAAGCACCTGTCAATTTATTATTGAACTTCTTTTCCCCCTTAAGATTCCTACTTCAAGGTCCAGCCTAGGCCACCCAGGATGTAAAGCTGCTTCACACCAATTCAGCAACAGGTCATTCTCAGGACCACCTGGGTTCCCTCACACTTTTTCCCACAATGAGGTATTCAAACAGAGTTTCTCCAGAATACCTGGAGAGAAACTGTATGGAGAGTTGTAACCAACTCAAAGTTTTGGTTCAGTTTGGGTGCATGCGTGTAGAACACGGCAACAGTATCTGGGGTGGCGCTCTTTGAAAACTGTATTTTGTATGGTTCTAGGTCTGCCTCGGGAACCCAACCCCAACAGGGCAACGAGCAGGTGCAGCAGCACCAAATAGAGTCATCGTGTTCCTAAATTGAAACTGCCACATACATTTTTCTCGACTAATACTGTTGATTTTACTTTGCTTCATTTGGAAGAGTGGGGGAACAGGGCACATTTTTGTAAATTCACTCCCTGCCAACAATTAACATCTGTATGCTTTTAAATAACTTCCAGCAGATAAAACAATCCTGCCAAGGCTCAGTAAAAAGCTCTCCATTGTTCCATGTCCGCACAAATTACTTTGCATCTCTGATGATTTTATGTACATTTAATCACTAAAGATTAATTACATGGCATACGGAAACCAGTGAAACACTGAAGAGATAACTTCAGTTTAAGTGCACATGCAGCTAACTTGTGGCTTTTTAGAACAATTTTAATTAAAAGTACTAGAAGAATCATCGGGCTGAAAATATTAGGAGCTCTGGGATGGATGAGCTTAGCATAGCTAATTAATTGTATATTTAATCAAAGCAGCCTTTGGCTGTAATTAATAATCTATTTTCCTCTGGTAATAAATATTTAGTTCTGTAAAACAGAATTTATAATTTCCAGAATGCCATATGCACAGCAGAGTGGGGCAGAAAACCAACTCTCGCAGACCAGCTTTCCAGGCAAGGTTGATTTTGTTTAGCGAGGAGGCTGTCTATATCTTTTTCATTCGTTTTAAATGTCATCTCACAGTGGCAGCTTACAAATAGCTAGCCCAGAGTGACTTGGGCATTTCAGAGCTGTAAAGAATAATCCAAAAGGAGTGAGTAGTGGAATGCTAAATGAAGTCTGAGTTTTCTTATGCCGCAAAGATCTCATCCTTTAGAGAACTGTAGGTAGTTCTATCTTAAAAATGCACGCGAGGATGGTTAAAGTTTCTCCCTTTCATCTCCTTTTAAATGAAAGAACGAGACTCAGATATTTCAACCACCTACCATGTAGGAAAATACTCAAATCACAGAGGGAAGTTAAAACACGCTCTTCCTCGCAGCAACACGATAGCTCTTCAAGTTATCACCCTGCCAAGAACAGCATCAATTTGCTTTTCTAACCCTTTCCTTAATTTTTAAGAGAGAAACTCTCCACCGGGACAGTCACACGCTTTCCATATTACCCAAGATACCTTTCTTCTCTTTGTTTTCTTGAAAGCAAGATTTAAACACGAGAGTTTTGTTCTCAAAGAGACAACAAATTAATCTCAGTGGATAGCTTTTTCCTGACCTTTTATAAAAGTTTTAATATGGGAAACTTAACGATCACTTGGCCATTACTATTTTATATTTTTTAAGATTGCTACAGTAACATGTAGGAGTTACAGGTTGTTGGACAAATAAATCCTTAATTTAAGATACATCTTAGATTATGAATATGATACATTTTTGTATGCATCTGACACAAATGCTTGATATGCTAATCAATTTGCAGCATGAGTTCTATTTTTCTGGGGGTTATGTGGTCCTCCTATGAATATGTATGGAAGAAGCACATATGAGTGAGGTTATTAAAAGTATATCAAGTGAAAACATTTTTATAGGTCAATACTGAGTATTAATAAAGGTCTAGGAACCAGATGCACAATAGAATAAAAAACAAAGACAAAAATGTGTAGGTTTCCCAAAGGCCACCATTAATATCATAAGACCCAAAGTAACTCTTACTAAATACGTGATGGTATCTCCAGTGCTTCATCAGTTTATAATATAAAGTGCAATTTCCAAGGAGAACAAAAGTGTTAAAGATAAGCTGAACGCCAGGATTCGCGGTGACCTTATTTGCCCCAATGTTCACAGAAGTTTTCGCTGACTTACAAGTTGGATCCCTTTCTCTGTGGATTCATATGATACGGTGCATCACATATGTTGTGTGTGATTTAACAGTCACCCACCACATACTCAGAAAAAGTGGCCAATGTGCTGCTACTCTGGGGGGAACCCTCTATGAGCCTGGCAGTGTCCATGTTTGCATCTTAGAGTACTCTGCCCTGTTTTGTGGGAACCCTTGGAGGATAATTCTAAGAACTCAGGCTTAAGTCTGAGGCAAGATCCCCCCATTAGTAGATGGTGGGAATTTCTTGAAATACGTGGGGAGAGTTGCAAACAGAAGTTCAAAGGAGAAGACTAAGGGGGTAACAATGCTAAAGACAGGAGGAAGTCTGGTGAACTCACAGGTGGTGCTCCTGCAGGGAAGATGATATATGGTCGTATGGCCATATATATAAGTATATATGATAATAGGTAATATTTAAGTAATATATGAAGAAGAATTAATGTGTGAAACAGGGTAGAATTCAACCAAAAAAAATACAGAAATTATGTCTAAGACTTGGTTATCAACATGACATTCCGAAAGGCTGACGATCCAGGGGTCATCAGTGAATAATAATTACAGCACACTTAGACACACTGAAAAAGCATGCTTGCAAGATGGTTAAATGGCACAAATTAGAAGCAAAATATCAAACATAAAGAGATCATCAAATTAGTGGTCAAAAGACCTAAATCTTCATTCTAGTTCCACCATTTGTTACCAATTTAGATTTGGCAAAGTCACTTACATTCTAGAAACTTTAATCCACAAGTTTCAAACACAGGTGAAATCATTACAGACGAGGAGCATTAGTCTTGATATTTGCAATCTATTTAGCAATTTATAAGTTAATTACCTCACTAACATTTATCTCACTGCTCACGGGAGATTTAAATATTATCCACATCTTAAAGAAGAGGTAAATATTGGTTTAATTGATTTTTTTTTACCAAGGTCATACAACAAGTGGTAAAGCTGAGATTAAAAGTCTTGACTGGCTCTCAGCATTCTTGTGAAACCACCAGGAGACATTTCTCCTTTGTTCTTAGACTAATGCCTGGATTAGTTAATTAATCACCGTACAGGATATAGGAAATGGTTGTTAATTTAAATCCAAATATTATGTTCTCAGCAAAACTGCTTATCAAAAAGTCAATGATAACAAGAAGATAGAATCTGTTATTGATTCTCAAGTTCTAATAAGAATATTTGATTTAACCGGAAACCAGAGCACAGAACTCTCTGGTGAACTTCGGCCCCAGCGACATATTCAGCTTCATATTCAGTGCTCTTTAGACAGCAGAGGATTATGGGTAATGATGTCATCAGTACATTTCTTACTAATACCCTGACTTATCAAACGTCAGCTTCACAAGGTAAGAGTTCTGCATTGGAAGAACACACTGGAAACCTCAATAAAATACACAAAATTTATAAAGTTTACATTTTTCAAATTAAAATAAAACATTTAGTTGAGAGAAGGGTGAATTGACTGCTTCTCACTGTTTAAATTAAACACTGTGTGTAAACTGCGGAGATTCCAAACATGGAGGTGAGTTCATCTGCTGCTCCATTACCCTCACGATTACTCTAACACAAGGTGCACGGAGAGGAGCAGATGTGGAAATTACTTCCTAAGTGACTGCACTGCCTGTTGAATAGCACAAGCACTTTCAAGCTGGGATTCTCAACTGCAAAGTACTACTGGCATTTGGAACTGGATGATTCTGCCAAGAGGGACTGTCCTGTGCCCTGAAGATGTTTTGTAGCCACCAGGCCTCTACCCACCAGATGCCAGCAGTATTTCCCCATCCACTCCCCCCTGATGTGACTAGCAAAAACGTCCATAAGGCATTGCCTAACATCACCTAGAGAGCAAGCAAGATCACACCCGCAATGCTTTAGGCTCCATTTTAATCTCATTTGACTTCATTAAGGTTAAAGAATACTGGGTCTGTTAAATCGGAACTAACTGAAGAGCACGCATGCCTTAGAAGGAAGTAAAACTTAATGGCAAGTCCCGCAGGACGGGGGTGGGGGGGAAAGGAGGGGAAGGGTGGAAACCAGCCTCACAGGTACCATGAACACCATCTGGGCGACAGGTACACTTACAACTACGACTCAAGCATTATCAAAGTGATCCATGCAACCAAAAAATATTTGTGCCCCTGTAGTACTTTGGGGAAAAAAAATGTTACGTGTATCTCTGTCAGAGACCTGAGTTTCTCATAAGAGAGATAAAACACTGCATCACACAGAAACTGAAGGATAGAACTGGACCTCTGTTTCATGGATTTTTTTTCCTTTATAATTACATATATTCATATCCTAAGGCAAAAATGACCTGGAATATATCTGGATGAAACAGCAAGCAGTATTACATAATGGGGCCCTACTTAAGTTTATTTTTTCCTGGCAGTCAGGGATAATTAAGTCAGAAGGTTGGGGTTCTTCTACGGCATTGTCCTGGTGTACAGACTCAGAGGTGTCACTTATTTATCAGAGCCTGGATGCTGGCAAACTCCTAGAGGGAAAATCATTCTTTGATGGTGGTGGCCATGTTGCAAGGATCACAGATCCCTGGATTCCGGGTGACTTTTGCTTGATTATTTCCATAACTACTGTATTACAACAAAATTTCCTTATAGATCTGATTTCCTATTTTTATCCGTTTTTGTAGTTTCCTCTAAACTCTTTCCACGCCCTTCTTGAGTAGCGGTAACCATGAGTGTAACATATGGTTACGGTAGGCGCCCTCCTAAATCATAGCCTACACATGGTTGATATGAATTGAAACACTGGTTGAGCTTCCTCATGCTCTTCTAGAAATGCTCTGCTCCATGTGGATTATCCGTACACTTTGCTGCATTGCTGACTCGGGTCAGGATTCAGGATGCCGGATAAAGGACTGTGAAGGAGACAGCAGAATAGAGGTTGGCAGGACCAAAAAGCTGTGGATGGAACATCACCGGATGAACAGTAATACCTTGTAACATTTGTTCTGAAAATAGTACTGAACTATTTGGTGCTTTTGACATGACTGCCTACTGTTACTTTGGATGCTGATGGGAAGAAACACAGCAGACTCATTTCTTATTCATTCATTCATATATAATGCATTTCTTTCTAGATTTAAAAAGAATGCATACATATGTATTTTCTAAAAGGCTATAAAAGTCAATTACTATGTTTACCCAATGAAGAACCATTATACTTCCTCAAGTTGAGAACTCCAATTTGGGGAAATGCTCACTTCCTAGCTAGCCTCTTTCCATCCTGCCTCATTAAGGATGGCGGGGCAGGATACAGAAAAAGGTGATCAAGTGTGACAGGATCTGGGCTTTGTTTATACCAGTTGCTTCCACTATAATTTTAATTGCTAGATATCAGGGCTTCAGCTACTTCCGCTGGATGTCAAGAGACAAGTCTTATGAATTAAAGAATATTGCTGGTATAGAAGCAAACATATAAATAGACATTGTGTTTAATTAGCCATTTTGGGAAACCCGCATATTTTCAGAGTTCACAATATTGAACACTTTAATACACACTGTTGAGGCTCTCTGTTTGTAGGATTTCGTGTTCTAGCCTGTTTGGAGTGGGTTACAGTAGAATAGGAAGCCAATGATGTTATTAAAACTCAAAGCTAACAGTTATAATTTAAATATAATTAGATGTGGAGACCTTTCTAGTGTGTAATGTGTATGCTCCTGTCAAAGCACGGGGAATACTAATTAAAATGGAAAGTTAGAAAATAATTTTCCTGAGTCTTGGATGGGTTTCCTCCTCCTTTTTATTTCCTTCAATTTTCATTCATGATTTAAAAAAATAAAAGACTCCTGAGCACCAGCCACGTGCTAGGCCTTGTTTTAGGAAATGAGAGTGAACACATCAAATTCTCCCACCTCATGGAGTTTACATTCTAGTAAAGCAGACAATAGACCTAACAAACACTTCAGTTATTTTTAAGTGTATGGAAAGATAATTCCGTGTAAAGTGCTAGGAAGGAGACAGAGCAGCCAGAGGGCCTGGAGTGGGAGAGGGGAGCTGTGATTTTTCTTTTGTCCTCTGTGTAGTTTTCAATAAGATGTTGCCCAACATTGGAGCAAAGATTTAAGCAAGAGGTAAAAGAATGTTTCTGAGTCTATCTGGGGAACCCAGGAAAGACACAGCCATTGTAAAGGTCCAGGGGGATAGCATTCCTGATGCATGTGTGGACAGAGGGAGGACAGATGACAGAAGTTGAGGAGAGGGTTGGGTGGACAGATGCACTCGCAGAGATGCCTGCCCACCAGGACACACCAGGGACTGGGCATTTATCCTGAGCTTGTCCTCCAAAGAAAGACAGTTTTCCACAAAAGCTTTCCTCACTTTATTGCTCTGGTTTCTTTTCTTTGCCTTGATTCTTCATGTTCCCATTTTGGTCAATCTGCCTCTCTTCTTCTCTGCTGTCTCCCGTGTTTTACCACCTGTTCCCCTCTCACGTGATTGCTATTTCTCTTGCACCCTATAGGTAGGGTGACCAGATTTTAACATTTGTAAAGCGGGACAACATGGCGGTGGGCGGGGGATGGGGGGGGGGACGGACGACGGAGCGGGGGTGTGGGCGGGGCAGGGGATGGGGCAGGGCAGGGCCTGACAACAATGCAAACTTTGATAGGCAGTTCTCAATAATCACTTCTCAACAGTTATTTGTTATTATTACAGTTTAACATTATAAAATTAACAAAAATAATATAAAACTCATATTCTAGCGAAATAGCCACATGGCAGCCAAAAACCGTGTATTCCCTTCCTGTTCTCCAGCCCATTCGTGCATTCTTTCCAAAAATCGGGACTTTTTAAAAATGCTATGGGACGCGGGACAAATTGTTGAAAAGCAGGACTGTCCCACCAAAAGCGGGACGTCTGGTCACCCTACCTATAGGCTGACTGCCTGCACTTGTCAGAAACCCTCATTCACTGAACATTTACTCTGGGCCCAGCAAGCTGCGTTGCATACAATCTTGTTCAATTCCATGTCTGCAGTAACCCCCTTAGACTGAGCGCTACTTCTTTCTGCATTTAATTTCCAGATGACAGAAGTGATAAAGTTTAAATATTTCTGTTTATGTGCATAATAAATGTCCATAAGCAATGAGGTTTAAACCCCACTTGGGTTGACTTCAAGATTCTTATAACAATAAGTTACCTTGTTTCCTAGTTTTTCTATCCCAAACTCAATTCATGAAATGTTTTACCTATTGGATTTAACAGACTAGGACTCTAATAATTATTTTTCAGTGTTAGTCGGAGCTCTGCAAGTCATTCTGTTTCACCTCCTCTCAGTGTTTGAATCTCTTTGAAAACATTTGTGCCAAGTGGTCATTTAGGCTATAGATAAAAGTTTCCAGCAACAGAGTTAGAATAATGCTTTTAAAAAATGTAAAGCGGGCAATGCCTGTGGCTCAAGGAGTAGGGTGCCGGCCACATATACTGGAGGTGGTGGGTTCAAACCTGGCCCCAGTCAAAAACTGGAAAAAAGAATAAAAAATATAGAGCATTATGTTTTACCTAGGTCCATGATAAAAATGTTCCATTGTTCTGCCTTATGTGAAACTGGGAAGTATTCATTGTGATTTTTCATATAATAATATTGAAAAGCTATTGTCACTGTCACCTTTCAATTTTTCTTCTCTTCCAAATAGCATTTTGTCTAATTTTATCTCATTACTTGTCAAATTGTTAAAATATTGTAACATATTTCTCATTAAATTTTGATTTTGAGATTAATTTTTAGCAAAGACAGATGTAGGAATTGGTAAACAATTTCAAAACAAATGCAAATAGTAACTGAGGGACCAAGAAATGATTTCCGGCTTTTAAGCATGACCTAAAACAAGAATGTCTTGTGTCTTTATTTATTTAAAGCAGTTAGCTATAATTATCACAGTTTTCTAAATCCGAAAATGCTGATTCGGTTCTATTCTGGGTAATAAGCTATTTTTGTTTTCTTTTTCTCCCACACGATCTCACATGTAAATAAATAAATAAAACAGATCATGCTTCTGAGAGAGAGAGGGAGAAAGGGAGAGAGAGAGAGAATGAAGTTCTAGATTTAAATAGTTAGTAGTGGTTTCAAACAGGTGATGGTAAGAATAGTAACACCTCCAGTGATTCCTGGCATGCTGGGAATTTCCTGACATGTCATTTCCGTACCAGAATTAGCTCACAGAAATAGCCGCTGAGATCTAGTCATCCAGGGATCAGTACAGGGCACATGCAGTCTGATCTGGCTTGTACCAGCCACAAGACAATACAAGCTTAGATATGCCTTCCCCGTTCTCTCACGGACCTCCTCTGCCATGGTGCCCACATCCCTCCAGTTCCCCGTAGTTCGTCTCTTCAATTAAAAGATAAACAAGCACAGCCTTCCCAGGAATAGTAATACTAGGTATTAACTTTTACTGTACTTTATGATGGATGACTTTATCGGGTCAACTGGTGTCAAGACTCTGATTTTAAAAAACCTGGATCCCGAGCAAGTTCCTTTTTCCAGGAGGAGGTTGGGGTTAGAGAAAAAGGGCAAGTTGTGAGGCACAAGGTAGATGATGAGGGAGTCAGTCCTGGGAAGCCTGGTAGTATCATCAGTCTTGGGTGGCCAGGGGGAGGTAAAGATATAAAAGAAGTAAAAGGTCACTGGTGGTCAGGCCTGTAGGCAATCCTGACCTACAGCAGGACATTTTTTGTGTGTTTATTGTCCTATAATGAAGGAAAATGCCAATGTGCCTGCAAAGAATATTAGGACCAGGATCTTCCCCTTACAGTTAAGGAAATAGAATCAAAGGGTCACATGAAAAGCCTAGAGACACACAGTTAGTCTGAGGCAAATCTGGGAAATAGAGCTCTGTCTGGTCTTCAGACATCTTGGTTTGGTCAGGGTTACAATAGAGGTGAAAATATAGAAAACAGTAACTCTGATACCTAACATTTACATTGCATCCATCATTCATCAAGTCTTGAGTATTTTCCTTGTATACATTCAACATGTAATTGATAAAAATGTTTATTACACTTTTGGGGCAGGTGAGAAACAAATGCAGTGGTTTTATGTGACATCTCAAATCACATAGCTAGTTCGTGAAGAGATGGATTTGAATTCCACTCTTCATCAGTGTACAACAAGGAGGGAAAGCACAAGGTTAACAATATCAAGCTCGCTGTAGTGGGAAGAAGCCAACACACAAACGATCTACCGCTTCAATCCTGCATTTTTTGAGAGAGGTAGGTTAGGTTCAAGTTCAAAAATTCACACAGATTTATTTTGATCTCCTATGATTATTTGAGTACTTGCAAGTATCTTTTCTCAATTTCACATTGTGGTAGGACAACAAAACGTGGCTGTGACAAATAATATTCCCTAAATTTTGCTACAGGACACTCATAAGTGCTCTGTGTCATACAGATCATTATTCTTTTCCTTTTAAAAATCTGTTGTCAAACTGTAGTAGTGTATCCATCAAACAGGAAGAGTGTGGATTTTACAGATACACTCTTAAATTTTTTCATCTATTTAGCTACTTGAAAAATGTATGTTTTTTCAGAGTGGGACTCAGACTGACGTTCAACAAAGATTGAAAAATGAGCATAACAAATTTAGACACAAAGAATAATTAGTTCAAATGTCAGGTGAAGAGCCGTGTGCTCATATTAGTGCAATGTGTATACTAAGGGCCTCTGAATTAAGCCACAGAGAATTTCTATTTGATTGGCTGTTTATTCTTTTCCTTTGAGAGGGCACGTTGGAGCAAAGACTAGATGCCTTAATAAGCTGCCCAGAACCTTTAAGAGAGATAGAAAAGACGGGCCCTTAGATGCCATAATTTATGGATCCTGACAAGAGCCATTAATTGCCACTGTGTTGCTGCTACCATTTGAACTCATAGAGTCGATTTAGTCTGAGTTCTTGCAAGACCCAGGAAGATCATTAAAGGAAGCTTGAGGCTAAGCACAGATAATAGGAGTATTTTAATATTCTTGATGCTTTTACAAAGGAACAGCATGTTCTACATCAATTCTACATGCTGCTCTGAAACTCCCTACATGGGGCGGTGAGGGGTGAGGGTGGGAAGGTGGGAATCCCAGCCACCAATCCTTTCTCCTTCCCAACTGCTTCCCCACCACCACACAAAAAAAGAGATACTTAGGATTCTGCTGTCTACAGGTTCTGAAACCCCCTTAAGAATCCTAAAATCTCAAAAGCGATACATCTTATTTTTCCCTCTTCTTGATATTCTTCTTTTTGAACTCTTATGTAAGCTTATTGAAAGAATGGAAACAAATTGTTACTTTGTTTATAACCTTAAAAAATGAAAACTAAAAAAAAAAAAAAACCAACCTTGGTCATTATGGTTACTTAATATCTATCCTTTGATAAAGGGAACAAGATATAAGTGATAATATTGAAAGACTCAGCTGAAATACAGTTATGCTTTAGAACCTCCATAAATTATATCTCGGGAAAAATTCCATTTCATCATGCTTGTTCAATGTGTATACACTGTATACATAATTTTTAATGTCAGGGTAGATTTTTCCCCAAAAGTTAATTTTTTTTTTCTATAAATAAAAATCCTTACATAATTTTAAGAAGTTCTTAAAACTCTGAGAGCTGATCCCAGGCTAACGTTTCTCTTTCCCTTTGTCAGCAGCCTTTGCATTCACTTTATCCTTGTCACCCCTCTTACTCTGTATTAGGGACACTCTTCTGTTTTGGTTGCTTTCCTTCCACACATATGGTTAAAATTTCCTATTCTGAGATTTAGCTGTGGTATAGGAGAAAACACCCTGGTCTTGGCCTTTTAAGGTAAACTTAAATCTCAGCTCTCTTACTTAATTTTGATAACTCTCCAAATTCTCTGAGCCTCAGCTTCTTCATCTGTAAAATGAGAAAATAATATTAATCTCACAGGATTCCTATTATAAATAAATAGCATATGTGATAGCAACTAGCATGGATCCTACCACGATAGGTGCTTAATGATTATTAACTGAATCTGGGATCGCACATGGCAATAGATACTACTGGCTGACCACCCAACGGCCATCTTTCCTTTCTTTTTCCTTGTTGAAGACCCCAGTTCATATAAGAGACTATTTCATATACTTTTACCCAACTTCCTTGATAGGTAAAAAACAAGCATATAAAAATATATATACAATCCTATACTGCCCTAAAGTATTTCTGGGGATATCTGCTGAGGTAGTTCTGGATTTTGTCACCTCAAGTAAACTGAATTTATTCTTATTAAAAAATAATTTAAAAGAGGTGACAAGGAAAAACGCCTTCTCTGCCTTTCCATCTCACGCTTGGCTGCGTGAAAATATGATGTTTGCAGCCTTAGCAGCCGTTGGTGACAACTGGGAGGAGACGAGAGAATGAGAAGCTAACCCAATGCCCAGACATCACCCCCTTACGATTCAAGCCCTATGCAATTATTTCTGGAATGTTTTGATGTCATTCAGCGAAATTCAAAGTCCTCTATTGAATTAACTTTTGTTGGGGGATTTTGTTACTTGCAGCCAAAAAGCATTTAAAAATGATGACACTAACCTTCTAAAAAGTTATTATAATTGATCATTCTTCTTAATCTGATAAGTGGACCATTATAGTCACAAACACCTAACCATAGGTTGGGTTAAATGCTTAACCTATGTAGGGCAATGTAATAGACACTGATTGGAGAATAAATATAAGGTAGGGTTTCTGTTGGGAGAGACTGTCAATTTAGTTGTAGAGACAGACCATGTATGTAAAAAAGATTAGAATGTGATATAGCAGACTCTAAGCATAACCTCAGGAGTGCAAACCATCAGAGTGAATGTAAAGAACCCTCTAGATTACTGGTGATCAGGGGAAAACTTGATGGAAGCCTTGGGTTTGGGCTTGTTTTGAACACGACTTTAAAGAATATGTTTTCAAATGGAAATAAACAGAAAGCCAGAAACAGACAACTGTATCAATGGCATACAGGAAGGTGGTTAGACCAAGCTGCCAGATCAGTCTTCTCGTAGAAGATTAGGGAGAGTGAAGGGCAGATTGTGGGGTTAAATGCCAAGTTAATGAGTTGGACTTGGTGTAGGCAAGAGGGTTTGGAGCAAAGGAAGACTAGTGGCTTCGTTCTTGAGAAAGAGTGATTTGGTCGTACTCTCTATATAGGCTGGAAGGGGAACCGAGAAGAGATTGACTGCATGAGAATCTAAACATGGGCAGTCAGAGCGGGAAGAGAAAAAAATGTTGACTAAGAAGAACTGTTCTGGTGGGGCACATGGTAGAAACTGACAGACCGTGACTTTGGTCACAGGAAAGTAACAGCTAAGGGGGAAATACAAGGCATTATGGGAAGCTGAGGGGTAGAAATATTTTGGAGTACACATCCTTACAGATATCCTTTCACCACCATATATTTCTTTGTATGTAGCTCAGTTTCATATATACAGAGCATGAAAATGAAGATAAGTTTGAAATATGACCTATGAGAACAAAAATACTTATCCCCAAATTAAGATTTTATTTTGACCTTTTATAGACTGAACTTGCCTGACATCACATAGATTCTCAGTCTATCAGATAAAATAATTTTATTTCTTTAGTCATGTTTTGATATCTATCTTTTCCATTCCATTTCTTGCTTAAATTTTATCTGTTCCTCGTTGTACAGATCAGCATTATCTCCCTAAGATCTTCATCCTTTGAGTTTAGCAGAATATCTCTTCATACTAACATCGTTACTTCTCTATCTTGGTCTATGTTAACTATATGGAAAGAATATTATCTAGGGTGGTGCCTGTGGCTCAAAGGCAGGGCACCAGTCTCATATGCTAGAGGTGGTGGGTTCAAGCCCAACCCTGGCCAAAAGAAATTTTAAAAAAACTGCAAAAAATAAATAAATAAAAAGAATATTATCCACAGGAGAAGAAGGTAGGAAATTATAAAATATTGACATAAAAGTCTCTAATTGAGGAGAAAAACTGATTTCAATTCAAGCTGGGGGGAGGGCTAATAGTGAAAGGGGGCAGGGAGGAGGTTGAAGTACTCTCCCTGAATGGGCATGGAGTGGGCTTGTGTTGGATGTAACTTTTGTGTGTGGCACAGAACCACAAGAGGAACTCTACCTGACAAAATCAAATTTATTTATCTGGTTGTTTGTACCCTCATCTTCATCGGAAATAAATTTACTTCAAAAATAAAAAGTCTCTATTTGGTAACTGAGCCTGACATTGTGGAAGAGAAGTAAGTAGCATTTGTTTGTTTGCCTTTGCTTCTTTTACTCCCTAAAGCTACAGTCATGTCGAGGTAGACACCTAGGAGAACCCTTCCCACAGGGCATCTGGGCTATGAAGGGAAACCTACCGCTAACATCCTTATACTACACAGCATGCTATGTTTTGGCACTCAGTCTAGAATCAGTCTCACAAAGACCAACATCACAGTAAGAGGCTTTACTCCACGAAAAACCTGTATGTGTGTATTCTTAGAACAATAGGCATAGAACAAAGAGATAGAAATATATTTTATGAGCCTTTGGGAAGAAACATAAGAAAAATTTTATATTACTTCTTATATTTGGAAAAAAGTTACTTGGAAAAAAAATAATAAGATGAAGTTATGTGATGACTCCATACTAAACCTCAGAGTCAAAGCATTCTATAATAGACACACTCCTGTTTGACAATGTGAATGTTACTCTCTTTGCATTACTATTATTATTATTGCTTAATGCTTTGTTGCAGGAATCATCTGATTTCTTTTCTGAATGTGTTTATCTTCATTCTTGATGAGGTTTTTGTTTCTAGTCCTTATCTTAAACATTGTTATTGTTGTCAAATTTTTAGCGTTTTTAATTTTGTGAAGGCAAAACGTGGAAACCCAATAAACACATGTATATGTCAAAATAAAAAAAAGAAATATATTTTATGTAAGAATTTCAAATACCAACTAATTTTGCTTGACTATATGCATAATATCCTGACCATTTGGTGACTTAGCAATGAGCTAATGTTAGTCCTATGTGTTTTGTGCAAAGGACCAAGAATGTGATTGATAAACTGGCCTTGCTTCTGAAGAACTGCATGGCCACTGAGACAATAATCAGGCCAGATGGTCTCTCAACAGGTGGCTGGTAAAAAGAGATGGCTATTCTGAGTGAGAGACGAAATCGCTGATATATCCAAAATCATGCTCTTGAACTTTTAATAATAATTTAGAGAGAAAGAATTCTACACCAATATATCATGAGCATGAAACACACAGACTTAGAATATGCAAAAAATTGCATGATTACAAGAGAAGAATGATCTTGGTTTATGCAAATTACACTACTCATTTGATGTAGTTTTACAAAGTTATGGGCCAGGGATACTCACATTTAATAGACCAGTTATTCAGAGTGGATAAAACAGTCAGGTGCGTCAAATGGATGGTTTTAAGGATGGAAAAGCATTTTTAACATGTGCATACATTAATTAAATCCCATATTTCTCACACTTGCTGGGCTGTCATCTTCTTTAATACAATATAGTTTTTAACATCTTCAGTAAAGGGATGTATCTGTACATTTCTTTACAGAGATCTATACAAATGGGTATTCTGGACTTTCTTCTGTCAAGCATTTCTAGCATCTAACCACCACTCCAGGGAGAAAGACTTTTGTCTGCGTACAGCAGGAACTCACGTATAGGGAGGCTTTGGACTGATGGCCGTGATCAGGATTCCCACCCAACTTCAAGACCTGCTGCTTCAATTTAAACTATTTCTTCTTGCTCACTCTTCAGTGAAAATATGGAGCAGCTGGTTAACCTCTTTCATAGAATAATCCCAAGCACATGAGAAGTTATTCAATCATCCTCTCAGCCATAGAAGAATTTTGAAGTAATAATGGAACCACGTAAAAATGAATGGATATATAGCATCATAATACTATCATAACTATATTCACTGATCTACTGGACTGTTAAAAAAAGAAGGAGAAATATGGTGTCATCTGCTTTAGTTTCCTGACAAATCAATACTATCCCAATCTCAAGAGGAAGAAACAGATAGCCCATGTCCGAGTTAAAATACGATGATATTCTTTTTATCTGCCAGTGTCCCCCACTGTATTTCATTAATATCCCATTAGTAAAAGTCATTATTTCTCATCCTGAAATCTTCATGGCAATTGTATTGTTGAATATTCAAATGAATTTTATAACAGAAATAAAAACTTTTTCACAACTACTGGCTTTTATTTGGGGAAGGGAGATAGAGATTGTTTTTCCTTATTTTAACCTAGCAAGGTTATTATTTTCCTTTATAATTCTGATCTGAAACATCTCTACAAATGCTTACTCCTTACATTCGATGTATGTTTTGTGAGGCAATTTTAACACAGTGTTTATTTAGCAATAGTATAGCTTCATCAATTTTTTGTAGGAGGTTTTCCTGGGTATCATGAACAGTAGGAAATAATGTGCATGTCTGTGCGTGTATGTGTGTTTTCATATTAAAGAGGCCAAACCTATGACTATAAAACATGTTGGGTTTTTCTTTTTAAATAATATTATTGGGTCATTGTTTTTACCATAGTTGTATTTGTTCTTCCATATAAGAGGACTTCTGGCTGGGCGCATGGCTCATGTGGGTAATCCCAGCACTCAGGGAGGCTGAGGCAGGTGCATTGTCTGAGCTCAGGAGTTCAAGACCAGCCTGAGCAAGAGTGAGACCCCATCTCTACTAAAAATAGAAAAATTAGCCAGGTGTTGGGGCAGGTGCCTGTAGTCCCAGCTACTTGGGAGGCTGAGGCAAAAGGATCACTTGAGCCCAAGAGTTTGAGGTTGCTGTGAGCTGTGATGATGCCACGGCACTCTAGACTGAGGCAACAGACTGAGGCTGTGTCTCCAAAAAAAAGGGAAACTTAGGGTGTTGTCAAATTTTAGTTTATGTCTTGGCATTGTTTAAGTTCACACTAGGCAAAACTGTGTGAATACATGAACATATTATAATAGAAAGAGTCTTCTCTTCCTTTGTAAAGAATAAAAATTAGCTTTTCAAATAACAGTATAACTCAAGTTAGTGTATGGGTGAGGCTCTTTAAATTACCATATTATTAGTGTACTAACAAAGTACCTATGGGATGAAGCCTGTTATTTGGGGCAACAGAACCAGTGGTCAAGAAAAAAGATTAGAACAGCCAATTTTCCTTTTATTTATAGTCATGTAGGTTAATTGGCTCACTGAGAAGAAGGAGAATAAAATGATGCAATAAATTTAATGCCGTACTTAACAACTGAGGGCCCACATATCAACAATGCCAGAAGTTTAAGGAAAAACTGTTTCTTACCTGGAAAACATAAGAGAAATCCAAAGAGAAGCATTTTATAATAAAAATCATTACTTCATGTATGATAAAGGCCCACGTGGGCTTTTCCTAATGTCACATTGATTCTGTGATCTTTCTCTTTGGTTGTTGTATGCAAAGTTTTCCTGTTTACCAAACACCCATCATGTATATTTATATTTAGTTTGTCCATCATGCCAATTTGAACTCATGCTAAATAAGCTTATATTTATGTGGTTCTAGAGGATAAGTCACCCACTGCTCATGCCTGATGGCTTTGAAGCAATGGAAATAAACAAAAGGAATTGAAATTCAAAAAGTGTGCCACAATCATTCCCTCACCAAAACCACCGCCATAGTTTTCACCATCCTCGGCAGCTATCCTTGACCGACATGTGCCAACATCTCTTCTGGACAATTTCACCTTCAATACTGCTGAGAATCTGCCCACTAATGACCATAATGAAACATGCTTTGTGTGAGAGCCTGTTCATTTATTTTCATTCCCGTGAGTGCCTTCAGAGAGCACAGTTGCAATCACGGCTACTTACTATTTAATTCCCAGCCAAATTTATGGTCAAATTGAAAAATGGAGGCAGGCAGCCTGATGCAGGATGCTTTTGTCTGAAGTGTCCTCGTGGAATCATTATACTTGCATTAATCTTTAATCTGCAATTAAACAATCAGTTCTACGTAAAAGATAGCTGCAAACAGATCTCCTGCATGTGTCCTCAACGATATATCTTAATGGGAGGTGTGGAGGAAGGGTGAGAATAAGGTGTAATTAGGATGAAATTCGTCATGGATCCTGGTTCAGTAGGAGGTTATTTATGGAGCTAAAAGTTCCTCATGCAAAACGACTTTTGTATATTCAGATGTTCTCCAAATAGCCTGCTTGCGTTGCAATGTGGGGGGCTGCAGAATAACAGAACAGAAATGCAAGCGGGGAGGGGGGTGAGGGAAGGAAGCTTGGCTGGACTGATCAATGTCTTGGCAGAAATTGCAACCTGCCTTGCATCTGCAGCTCCCCAATTAAGAAGCCTGCTTTCCAGCTTCCACAGATGCTTAATTGGAGATGGAGGCTGCCAGGCAGGCATGGGCATCACCACCATTAACAGGTAGTTTGAGGATGCGGTCAGGCTGGTCAATTTTTGTTCCCCATCAGAGTTGTCAGCAAGGTGGCACCTTCCTGAAAGACTGAAATACCTGGATCCTAGGAGGTTTTTTATAAATACAACAAACAAACCTCTCAGAGTAGACCAAAAATGTTGCAAGTGTTCCTGGGGGAAGAGCAGTAAAAAGGGGAGTGACCAGAGCTTTCTACCAGGTAAAAATAAACCTTAGGAGAAAACTAAAAAGATGAAACAGTAGTTACATGAAAAAGTCATCAGTTTCAGGTTTGAGCAGTCCCCTCATTCAGTAGTCGTAAAGGATGGTATTTGAACACCAGTTCATTTTAGGTCTCACCTAACAACTTTGAATAAAAATAAGATATAAACTTCCTAGTATTGTTTTCTAATTGTGATTCTGCCCCTGGTTTGCTCTGCTGCTTCTTTAGCAATGCATACATACATGGTATGGAAATGAGCAGTTTCAGTCAATTTTGCAAAAACAATACCATAACAAATTTAAAGTCACCCTAAAAAAGAGAGACAAATCAAGCATAGAAATTGTGCTGGAGCAATTCCCGAAAAGATTGACTCTGTTGTTCTACCACATTAGTATAGGAAACTTTCATTTCAATTCCTTGATTCTTTCTCCAGATAACAAAGTTTTCACCATCATAATAATGTACCTACAGGGAATATGATGAGATGAACCTCAAGGTACTTTTGGAGTTTATAGGACTGTCAGTCAACAGCTGGCGTTTGGATTTGCCCCTGAGTGTGCCTGCCTGTGAGGTGTGAATAGGCCCTTGCTGGTGCTTGGAAGATCTTTAGAAGCTTGAGACACAATATCCTCCAGGAGCTGAAAAAATCTATATGGGAAACCATAGCTTAAAATACAAAGTAGCAAGTGCCAGATAAATGGTATAGACAGTATTTACTCCTGGAGGTAAAAGGAGGAAACGGGGAGAAGAAAGCCAAACAGTAAATAGAAAAGGCTCTGTAAATACTGTGTACAAAATACCACGCGGGATTCCATATTTCTAATGGATTCCAGGCACTATTTGCATAGAGGGGGAATCACGCTTTTCCTGATAGCATGTATGAAATAAATACATAAAATGTGTACGGCTAATATTGTGCCATCGATCTGCTCTTTCCAGGGTAGCTGAGATTCAGAACACAGGGTCAACACACATTGTTATTTATAACCAAGAAATAAAAGTCACTTTCAGTACCTGAATGTCCTCATGAGAATTTCCTACAACACCACTTAAAGCTGAAAAGAATTTGTTTCTCTGCACCCCTTATAGCCCAGCAATCAAGTACTCTAGATAAACATAATTAAAGACACAAAAGTAATAGACATGTATTGATTCCAACCACCAAACCATTAAGAGAATTCCAAGGTAATATTCTGTTAAGCATCTGGTGATTTATTTTGCCCTGCAGTTCCACAGGTAGAAAAGTTTCAGAACTCACTGGGAAAACATAAAGCCGAAACCATAATCTTCAGAAGAAAGAAAAATCTGACATCAAGTCTTCATTTCTTTAGTATTTTCCTTAGAGACTCATGACTGTAGCTATCATTTTCAGGATAACTTTTTTTTTTATTCAATCATATTTATTAAGCATGTACTATGTTACCATGTTATGTGCTAGGCAATGGAGATTAAAGAGGGATAAGAGGGCCTAGAAGTCAACTCTAGGTAGGAGAAACAGATACTTAAACACACAATCATTCTATGATAAATATAACCACACTATTGAATACAATATAAGTACATCTGATGTACAATCGGAATCCCAAGTATCTATGTCCAAGTGCTTCACTGGTTAGTTCCATCTGTATTTCTAGCCTGGGCTAAAAAATCCTAATTTTATCTTTTCATTTGTCCAATTATATCAGTCATTCAAGGCTTACCCATTGTCAGTGAAGTTCTTTCTAAATACTCTGGTTCTTAAAGACTCTCCTTAAAACTATAACACATTGGTATTATACATATTTGGTTCACTTTGAAAGACTTTATTATACAATATTTAGACTTGGCCATTTAGTAAGTTGAGCCCTGTCAGACATCAGGATGACCAGTGCAGACATCCTCAAAATGTTCCCTGCAAATGTTTCTCATCTTAGATAGTTTTCTTGTAATTCTAGCTAGCAGGTGTGCATCCAGAGCCATATTTTACTGCTTCATATGTACTTTTCATATCGAATAGTTTCTATATCTGCTTTATTCTTCTTTTGTAAGATTTCTCATATTTTTTTCTCTCTCTGTCCACACCAATTCTGCCCTAATCCAAGCCTCAGTTATTAAAGTGATAGCCACAGTCTTCCACCTCAATTCCCATTGTAGTATTTAATAACACTCATAAGCCTCTGTGGTCATATAATTATCCTACTCACAACCTTTACTGTCCTCAGCCCCCCTATTTTACAGCTATCAGTGGGGTACCCAAAAACACAGATGCTAAGCAAGGTTTCCTGGGTTTGAATCTTGGCTCCATCATTTACAAAATGGGAGAGTTTATGCAAGTTAAACAACTCTTGGGCACCTCAGTTAGCTCTAACAGAAAATGAGAATAATAATAGTACTTCCCTCATTGAGTTGTGCAATTTCAATGAATTCATTTTTTTCTAAGCACTTAGGTCTGAATCGTTATATTAGTAAATGTTTTAAAGGTGATTACATATGATTTAAAATTTTAGCCTTTGATAAGACACTTAACTTCTCTGACCTCAGCTTTTTGTCTGTATAATTGGTAACTAACTTCCGTGGTCTGGTAAAATTGGGAGGTCATACATTAATGCTTGGCACTTGTGGACAATCAGTGTGTGGTGGCTATTGTTGGTTGTGACCCAAAGCTTTCAGCCTAACTTTGAGGGCTTGACGCAAACTGTTTTAATTAGTCTTTTTCTTTTATCTCTTATTGCATGAAATCATCACATTGCCAGATGATTTCTCATTCCCTCTGAATGCCATGGATACTTCTGTGCCATTATCTTAGTGCTCCTGTTTCCACAGCCCAAGAATCCTAACATTTATCTTTCTATTTGCACAATAGTATCAGTCATTCAACTCTTCACTCAAGGCTTACCCAGTGTTAGTAAAGTTTTTTCTAAAGACTCTGGCTCTTAAAGACTCTACTTAAAATTATAATATGAATGGCTCTGGTCACTTTGAAAGAGTTTATTTCCCAACATTTAGAATGTGGCCACTTATTAGGTTATACCTCCTCACACATGAGAGCTACTGGTGTAGACAGCTTCCCTGAATACAGGAGGTAGAGAAGAAATCATATGCTGGAGATGGGGAAGTGGGAACAGGTAGGGGCTGGTGTTTGGAAAGCAGGTCGCTAAGGCCTGAGTTAGAAGGGTGAATACCTAACTAGAGATGACCAGCAGGGCTGCAAGTTGAATCTGTGAAAGACTCGGTGAAAATGGTCCCTATGGGGCCCAGAAGCAGAAGTTGTTGGAACAAGGCAGGAGCACCAAAGAGCTCTGGGGAGGGACAGGAAGTTGCAAGGTCTTTTCTAAAAGCTTGAGAGTTCATTCTTCCCCTTGGCCTGTGTTCCTGTTCTTGTGCCAGTACCATGCTTTTTGTCTACTATAGTCTTGCAGTATAGCTTGAAGTCTGGTAAAATAATGTCTCCCAATTCGTTCTTTTTGCTTAAGGTTGCTTTGGCTATTTAGGGTCTTTTATGATTCTATATGGAATGTAAAATTAGTTTTTTCTAGATCTGCAAAAGTGATGGTGCTATTTTAATGGAGATTGCATTTTATCTGTAAATTACTTTGGGTAGGCATAGACATTTTAACAATGTTAATTCTGCCAATCCATGAACATGGTATATTTTTCCATTTGTTTATATCTTCTGCAATTACCTTCCTCAATGTTTCATAGTTCTCCCTATAAGAGGTCTTTCACCACAGGATTCATACCTCTTATCACCTAGAAAAATAAATTCCTTTTGGATTACGGACTTAAACCTAAACCATAATACTATAAGAATTCTAGAAGAAAAGGTTAGAAAACTTTTTTATGGATACCAACCTAGGCAAATAATTTATGAAGATCCCAAAGGCAATTGTGGCACAACAAAAGTAAATAAATTGGACCTGATTAAATTAAAAGCTCTGCACAGCCAAGTAAACAACAGAGTGAATAGACAACTTATGAATAGGAGTTTGACAACTAACAGAGTGAATAAACATCTGACAGAATAGGAGATAATATTTGCATGCTGTATATCTTATTGAAGGCTAATAATCAGAATTAAAAGAACTCGAGCAAATAAACAAGAAGACATCAAACAACTCCATTAAGGAATGGGCAAAAGATAGGAGCAGAAGCTTTTCAAAAGAAGAAAGACTAAGGGCCAATAAACATGAAAAAAATGCTCAATGTCTCTAATCATCAGGGAAATGCAAATCAAAACCACGATGAGGTATCACCTAACTCCAGTGAAAAGAGCTTTCAACCAAAAGTCCCCAAACACATGGATGTAGAGAGAAAGGATGGAAATGTTGATAGGACTGCAAATTCAGACAACCTCTTTGGAAAATAATATGAAGATACCACAAAGAACTAGAAGTAGATTTACTGCTTGATCCAGCAATCCCACTACCAGTATTTACCCAAGGGAAAAAAAAGTCATTCTACAAAACAGACACTTGCATTTCAAATGTTTATAGCAGTATAGCAGCACAATTCACAATTGCAAAGATGTTGAAACAACCCAAGTGCCCATTAATACACAAGTGGATTAATAAAATGTGATAGATATATACCATGGAGTACTCCTCGGCTATACAAACACATGGTGAACTGATACTTTTTGTAACAACCTGGATGGAATGGAGACCATCCTTCTAAGTGAAGTATGAAATAATGGAAAAATACACACCACTTGTGTTACTTTTAAATTGGAACAAAATGATCATCCCACTTGTCTCTCTGGTGGTAAAATTCAATGGAAATCAAGTAGGTAAACGACGGAAGAAGAGGCTGGGTAAATTCACACCTTATGTGTGCAATGTACACTGTCTGGGGATGGACACAATTATAAAATTGCCTCAAATTCTACAAAATTAATGCATATAATCAAAGTATTTTTACCCCTATAACATTCTAAAATAAAAAATTAAATTAAGGGCAGTGCCTGGGCTCAAAAGAGTAGGGCACTGGCCCCATATGTCAGAGGTTCAAACCCAGTCCCAGCCCCCCCCAAAAAAGAAAAATTAAATTAAAAAATTAGCAAAGAAAATGTATCTATTATCACAGTTGATCACCAAATAGTACTCTGATATATTTCAAATAACATTGGTCTTTAAAATAAGTGATACAGAATCATAGTATTATTAAGTGAATGTACTTATCATCACTTGAACTGACATATTGATAGTATCATTTGTAACCTATTAATTATATTTGTTAATTAGATATACAATTAATTATGCTCAAAGGAAACATATGATATTAAAACATATTTTTTTAAAAGCAAATTGGCTACTATAAAGAAATTTTTATAGAAGTAGAACATTCTATTTTAAATGGAACATAATTCTTTGCATATTTTTGTCAATGATTTATGTTTATAATCATCCCCCTAATAATAATAATGATTACTATTATGATGACACAGTTGATCATAGGGCTAAGGTAATTTCGACATGCCTTCACTAATCCAGACACCTCTCTCTGAGTTTCATCACACTCATCATCATCAACAGCATCAAATGCTCTGTTAAAATTCATCAATATTTATTAAATGCCTACTGTCTAGAAGGCAGCAATTCCAAGGCAAAGCAATAGATAGGATTGTCCTCTCTGCCAAAGCAAAGAATAAATTCTTCTTAAAGCTAAATTCAGAAACCCTACATGTTCAGATGTGGCAACAGAAACAATTTACTCTGGAATTGACTGCATTTCACATTTCTCCTTGACTTCACCTGTCAGATGTGATGATAAACAGCAGACACAAACCAAAAAACGTATCTGAAGACATTCAGCAAGAGTGAGTGAGGAAAAAAAAAAAAAGAACACAGTGTTGGTTAACAAAACCAGTCTCACTCTCTTGCCATTTGTATACTTTGTAGGATTTAAGTTGTTGATGCAGGCTGCCAGAGGGGGGTACTTTGTCAGGAAGCAAGTTTCTGTGTCACTGTAGTTCTTCCTCCACAAAGTTCTTAAATGGGTCATGTAAACAACCACAACTGCTAAAAATAACATTCCAAGTGCATGGTTCACTCCTTCAATAGTGCTGGTAAATAAATAATTTGCGTCTGGGTGAAGCTAGATGATTTTATATGTGTGTGTGTGTGTCTATTCTTATATGTTTGTACGTTTTCCCTCATTTTCAGGAACTTTAGCTGGTTTATTACCGGCTATCTACCAGAAGATCATACTGACCTGGTGTGTGCTACTGAGCCAGGGAGTATACTCACTGACTCACTGATGTCTCCATGGTACAGGCCATGGCCATGTGGTTTGTTCTTGCCAACAGAGGAAGAGCAGAGGTGGTCAGTATCACTTCTGGTGGGGACTTTTAAGAAGTGGGTGGCATTTTCTACTCTTGCTTTTCCCCTTCTGCTGCCTGGAAGGGGAAGACTGTGAAACCACTGAGGATGACAAGGGCAGAAGATGGAAGAACCTGGGTCCCTGCATCATATGGAGGACGGTCTCCAGCCAATGTTAAGAAAGATCCAACCCCCAGTTATTTTTTTCTCCTGCAGGGGATATTTGCCAAAGTAAGTCTGAGCTTCCTTATCAACACCATCCCAAATTTATGAAGCATGAGGGTGCTTTATTTAACTGTGTCACCAGGTAAATGTTTCTAGGTCGACCTCACTTGTAGCTACAAATCTAAAAGGAATTTGTAAAATGTTTAGCTAACCCATCTCCACATTGTACAGTAGAGAACCAGAAATAATCTGTTCGGGCCTTTAAGCAGTCAAAATAAACAAATATCACAAATCCCTCATGTTAAATGACAGGGATTTATGCAAGGGAGAAATCTATAAGATCTAATTCTGAGCTACTTCTTTATATTTTATGGACCAGTCTAAGAAGCATTGTCTCTGGGTTTCCTCTATGTGGAACATGGAATTAGTAGACACAGTAACAGCAGCAAGGCATGAAACTAGATTGATTCATGTGTAGGGAAAAGGAAAAAAAAAAAAAAAAACCTCCAAAAATCAGACAAAATTTTTTCAAAAACTATGACAAGAGTTTGCACGTAAATGAAGGAACACAACACAAGTCACTGTATTTAACTTGATATTCACTTTTGATTGTAGGACAGAGGAATTTAGGAAATAATTATGTACACCCAGAGTAAGATTCACAGAGCGAGCTGCTAGCAGCAAGGTAAGTTGAAATTCTTTCATTTTATGGGATTAATTAATACAAGTTAATTAATTTTTGTTTACTAATTATGGAGTTCCTTTTATAATTTCTCAACTATTCTCAGTATATTGTTTTCTTTAAAGATTAACCTTTACCTGGTTGTTCAGGCTAATTTTCCCTGAACAACCAGGTAAAGATTAATCTGAAAAAAAGTTTTCTTTGTTTAGTGTCCCATTGTTGTAATATTCAGGACCTGGTACAACAAAGTAAGTGAGAAAAGGATGGCTAATTAGTGCAAAATCAGAGGATGTGAATGACAATTAAAAATTAAAGGCTTGGCGCCCGTAGCTCAGTGAGTAGGGCGCCGGCCCCATACACTGAAAGTGGCAGGTTCGAGCCCAGCCTGGGCCTGCTAAACAACAATGACAACTGCAACAAAAAAATAATCGGGCATTGTAGTGGGCACCTGTAGTCCCAGCTACTTGGGAGGCTGAGTCAAGAGAATCACTTAAGCCCAAGAGTTTGAAGTTGCTGTGAGCTGTGATGCTACAGCACTCTATTGGATGTGACATAGTGAGAAAAAAAAATTAAAGGCAACAAATATAAAGAGGATGAAATAAGGTTAGTAGGTGTGACAGTATTGATTCTATTTCTAGTTAGTCACTACAGGCGAGGGGACATTTAGTTTATATGTTATGAATTTATGCTAGTAAGTGTAAGTCATATTTGCATGCGAAAGGCTCATAAAATTAAAAAGTATCACCAATTCTACAACTTGAAAGGAAGAAGCAGGCAGAGAATCTACTATTATTTAAGAATATATATTTGCAGTTTGGGAATAGGAGTGAGGAAAGAAAGTATATTCTTTAGCAAAGGAAACTGAGCTCCTAGTAAAATTTCAGTCAAGAATATCTATCTTTCTTTGACACTGAGTTAGTTCATGTTTTGGGGCTTGGTATTAAATGCCAATCATACTCTGTAGTCTTTTAAAGGGAAAACACTCCCCTCTTCTATTTGAAGTATGGTTGAGAAAGAGTTTCCTTCCAAGGCCCATATAATGAGTCCATGAAAGATGTTCCAAATATCCCCTATGACCCAGTCACTCAGTTTTAGGGAGAGAGAATCAAGTTGGGAGATCCTTCTCAGTATTTATTGGCTCATTCTATGTGTTCCCCTAAGATTTTGTCCACAAATCCTATTTTTTTCTATTACGTCATCCCCCACGTTGAGTTGTACATGTTCATATGTTGTTTCTTTCTCCATTAGAAGAAAAGTATAAGATCTTGGAGTTTGTTGTGGGTACCTCTACTTTCTATCAATAAAATGCAAGGCTCGACCCTTAGTCAGTATTCAGTAAGTATCTGTTGAGTGAACTATCAAAGGTTACAGCAAAGAGTATAGTATTTTATAATTTACAGAGGGAAAAGGAGCCTCTAGCAAGTAGAGGCTACTTACCAAAAAGAACAAAAAGGGGAAACACATCATGAACTATGAATGATTTATGGAAAAAGTGATTTTCCACTTCATATCAGCTTTTATTTGGCCAGAAAGTTCTGAGTCCCCTGGGGATTTCTGCATTATGGGTTGGGAGTCACCAGCTATCATTAGGCAGCAGATCAAAATTAGGGGTGAAGCTGTAGCCCACGGCTGGCTCTGGGTCACAGGTTTCTATCTCTGGTCTGTGTTAAGAATGGATGTGTTCAACTTGCAAATCACTGCTGAGCTCTGGGCAAACGGCTAAACCACATCATAGTGACAAAGAAACCCAAATGCTTCCTTCCTCTGAAAGAGTAAAGAAACCAGAGAGTCTTTCACACTCAGCCTCACAACCCCAAACCTCCTTTCATTTTGCCCCATTGAGTAGGACAGGAATAAAGTGGGGTGCCGTATTTACCAGTATTCCTGTAGCACTGAGGCTAGCCATTCATTCCTGGATCACTCCTTAACACCTTATAGAAAGGGTACATGGGGCATGAATTTCAAATATAATAGATTTTGAAAGAATGTACTTTTGTTACAAATATTGTCACTCAAAACCGAAATCCTCATTAGTTTTGGAGGCCAACACCATGACAAAAAAATCTATTACAACGTAATGAATTGAAACTTCTAACCCACCAAACTCTCACCCTGTCTACCGTTGCCCTTATATGTCATTGAAAGATACAAACACTGTTTGTGGTGAGGTGTGGGAAAGGAGCAATATTCTGCACTGTAATGCAAATGACTGCGTTCATCAAGGCAGCTTTGTTAGTTATTCATTGTGTTCCTTATCATTCCTTTCCCAAACCCCAGCCATTCTGCAGCAAGCACAGAGGTGCGTCAACAGCAGCATCAGCCGCTGTCAAAGGTACCCTTATCAGGCAAGGCAGGGTGTGCTGGGAGTGACCCGCCATGGCACTGCATCCCCCGCCTTCCAGCCCCTTTGTGCACGGCGGGATTCTCTGTCCTTCTTCTATGATCTCCTTTTCTCAGCATGGTTCATAGTGTGAGACCCACAGACACATCTGGAAAAAACAAACCACTGGAAATATAAAGGATTCACGGAAACACCGGGCTCTTTCTCTTCTTCTTTATGTATGAAATGAACTCCTTTGTCCAACATGCCTGCGTGGAAAGCTTAGTGGTTTCCTTACCCATCTTTTTTTTTGAATGCAAACATAATTATTTAAAGATATGGCAAAATTCAGAGCGGCCTAATCAGAGTGGAGAGAAGGAAAGTCCAAAAGGGATATTGACAAGTGGAAAAAGGGTCATCTAACGTCTCCGACAGAGGCAGACACAGGGGTCTCTTTTTCATTACATCTAACACAGCTTAACTGAGTTCAACATACGTTTCTCTCTCCTCTGGGGAAGGGTTTTCTTTTTGGACGGGCACTAGAGATTAATCCGTCTGTAATTTCTCCTGCTTTTCGAACCGTCAGGGGATTTGTGTTGGAGATAATGGCAGTATTAATGCCTAACCTAGGTGTAGAAATTGCCTTAATATAACAGGCATCATGAGAGCACACCAATAATTGCCCCTGAGTGATAGCCCTTAAAGTAAATGGTAATATAGGAGGGCCTCCATCCAGCCGTCTTTAATGAAGTTTGGGGCTTTTCTGATGAGATTCCCTACACAATAGGCTGAGAATCAAGGCAGCCTCATGAGTTTTAACCTCTAGCCTGGATTTAATACGGCATTATTAAAGATCCTCGCTAGGTTCACTCTGGCATGAAATGTAATAAAATAAGGCACAAAATGTGCTGTAATTAAAGCCGTTTGGATAGTATTATCAGATACTTGATAATTAAGGATTTTATCAGACAGTTGTGCTGGACAATGAGCCAAACAATATACAGATAATGAAATGATAAGGGGCATTGGAACCAAGTCTACTTAAAAAAACACGGAAAAACAATCATGCACCTATTTGTGAAAGCGCTGTGACATTACCACTAAAGTTAGGTAACTATTACTGGGTGGGAGTCTATAGGTAAACAGTTCCCAGGAAATTCAAACAGTCTTAAGTAAAAACTTTTCACATCCTGCCCCTCTTCTTCTGCAGAAAACTGGAAGATGGGAGAGAGACCAGTTAGTTGTACAACTGTCCAGCTCTGGTCTGACTATGGCAGTGGGGTAAAGAAGGGAGAAGAACAGAAATTATGTTAAAAATGAACAACTACCAGCACACAAAAATCATCTGAAAATGCTATTACATTAATCTAACTGTAAGCGAATGTGGGCATGTGCTATTCTCAATGCATATGCTTCCCATTTATAATCTGGAACATAATATCTCTTCAGTTGCTCAACTGATTTTTCAGAACCGTGCACATTTTCTTAAGTTTCTTGGCTTCAAAAAAAAGATTTCAAAGAAAAATAGTGTTAGTGAAATGTGTAGTGAAGCAATGAGAAGTGATGTGCCAAATGCCACAATTATTTTTTCTCTTTCAGATTGGCCCCCTGTGGGGCCTCTTCTCTCCCCTCACCACAGAGGACAAACCAGATAAGTATAAGGACATTTGGAGGTCATCCTCACACCCTTCGAGAAGGGAGAATAATTTGGAGGTATGACTGCTGTCCATTCACACTCAGTATCTGAGCGGTTAAGAAGTAAAGAGACACTGTAACCCTCATTCACTCATTTAACAATGAAATTCCACCCCTGTGGTTCTTTTTTTTTTTTTTTTTTTTGAGACGGAGCCTCAAGCTGTCCCCCTGGGTAGAGTGCCATGGCATCATAGCTCATAGCAACCTCCAACTCCTGGGCTCAAGTGAGTCTCCTACCTCTGCCTCCCAAGTAGCTGGGACCACAGGTGCCCACCACAATGCCTGGCCATTTTTTGGTTGCGCCATCATTGTTGTTTGGTGGGCCTGGGCTGGGGATTCAAACCTGCCACCTTAGGTGTACGTGGCTGGCGCCTTAGCCAATTGAGCCACAGGTGCCGAGCCAACCCCTGTGGTTCTAAACAGGCTCCAAGTTATTACACAATGTCTTCATTGTCACATGATATCTGTACTTCCTGAAAGTGTGAATGATTTCGTCAGATGGATGAATTCCAGAGAAAAAGACATAAATTAATATTTGGCTTTTTAAAAATTTATCCTCATATGTAAACTTCATGATGTCTTTAACTCAGAAGAGGAAAAGTAACAATACCTCCTGAAAAATAAACAAAAAAAACTACCTCAAGTATAATTTTAGAGTGTGTATTAATTGTGTCTGCGATTTTTAAAATCTTCGGATCCATGGCTAGGCTGTGGTTTCCCTGGACATTGGTAAAGGAATGAGTGACTCCACTGAATGGCATCATAATGGAAATGGTGAGAAGGCAGAGGTGACCGTTCTGTTCACTTGAACTTGGACTCTTCTGTTATACAGAACTGACTAACATATGAGAATCACCTTCTATTTTTTTCTGGAAGCTAGCACAGTGGAAGCCCAGAGCCTGGCTAATCCTCTTGGCATTCAGCTGGGTTTCTGAGAAGAGCCAGCTGCATCACTGCTGAATGTGTCCAGCCCCTGTGTTCATCAAAAACTCTGCTGGCACCAGGTTGCTTGGCCATGACATCCTAGGGGACACATATCCAACCTCACGATGGATTCACTGTAGAAACCATGAGAACCCGATCATCCTGTGTGCCCAGAGCCACGGCGGGTCTTCTGGGTAAGCTGACTCCCCACGGTCCCCCACTTGTTTGGCCAGCCTGGAGCCTCCTGGTAGATGGACGTGGCTAATCCATATCTCACTGGGACAAGCTCTAACTACAGGCAGGAAGTGATACTCTCCTCCATTTTATCAGATGCCGTATCTAAGCCTAGTTGCTTTCTGACAATCAAGTCAACAGGAATAGGAAACAAAGATTAACTTAGACACCAAATCGGTGTGAGCAAACTATAATTCATGATTATATTTACATATAGCACTGTGCACCTTCTTATCTGAATTATCACAAGAGTTACATTCTGAACACACTTCACCCTGAAAGGCCCTGTATGTCCTCATTTGTGTATGAACATAACTTGGCACTGAAATCTTAAACACCTGCTAATTACACCTGCTTTGGTGATTTATAAGCAATTGGGAGTCACTGAAGATTTTCAAGCAGGAGAATGATATAGAATGATATATAAAGATTTTCAATTCTTTAAAAATACATATTTGGCAGTGGGCTGGCCAGGCATCATGGGCTGGGCCTATTACTGACAGAAGTGATCTCAGGAGTTATTTCCTCCAGCTGGTCCATAAGAAAACTGGGATGTCCCTAGGGTCTGCCAGTGGACAGACCATAAATTCTTTTACATCTAGCCTAAAGTTCTTGATAATACCACTGTCAAATCAGTGTAATTCTGTGTTTTCTTACAAGAAACTATTTTCTGAAACAATTCATAGAATTACAGCTATGTAACTATATTCTTCAATTATGCGATAGTCTTTCCATAGCAAAGAAATCTTTCCCCCTAAAATTATCATGCATTTTTTACTTAATTTCTTGAAATTTCACATTAATCAATATTCTGCTTTCTTTCTCAGAGTTTGGCTAGGACAGATATTGAAATCCAGGCAGAAGTCACTTCCTAGGTCACTGCATGTCTAGCCTTAAAGATATTCTGGGAACTCTTCCGAAGGAACAACTAAGTGGTGAGTAATTTTTTACCTGGATAGCTTCATTTGTTTTACTCAGGTAGAGAGATTAGCAGCATCTTGTGACTAATGATCAATGACTTTCAAACCATGTCAATACCTTTTTAGAGTTAAAGCATAATGAAAACTTAATGAAGGCTTCCTGGTACATTAACTTTCTATGAGAAATATACGTAAGAAATGCAGGCTCAGCAGTTGAATGAATCCATCTGAGTTTTATAGGTATTTCTGACTTAACAACTTAGTTCCACAAACACTGAATGTCTATTCTGTAAAAGCCCTGTATTAAGCAACTTTGTGGAATCCAAAAATGGTATATCAAGTAGATATTTTCCTCAAGGACCCTGTAGAACAGAGATTGATTTTCTTGTGTTTAATCCTGAATAAGTGTGAAAATCAAGTTCAGGAGGTGACCTAAACTACTGCTTGGCAGAAGAGACAGATATCACCGAGTCTTATCAGGCTGAATGTCATCAGTGCTGTCATCGATGTCTAACCTTTGGTCATCAGTGCTGTCATCAATGTCTAACCCTTGGAAGCCCAACATGAGATCAATTTCAAATATAATTTTCCTAAACATCTACTATGTACAAACATTCTCTACAGTGCCAGGGAGAGGGGGAGGGACTGAAGCAAATATAACAGTGACAGGTGCTGCTCTTATGGAGAGAGACAGACAAGTAATCAATTAAAATAGAGCACTGAGCACCTACTTAAAGTTCAAGAAGAGAGGTCCAGATAATACTATGGATTTTTGGAGGTGAATCCATTATTCTGTCTAGAGCTCTGAAAAAGCATCAGGAAGTAGGTGGCATTTCAGTTGGGTCTAAAGGTGAGATGGGATTTCTAAAGGTAAAGAAATAAGGGAAGAACCATATTAATCTTATTTCTGATATTTTAATATGGGTAAAATCTGATTTATGTATTAAATATATGAATATCAAAAAAAGGCATGGTCGAGGAAGCTATCACTAGGGAGCACCATGCAGATGTGTGGTTGTCAGGAGTCAAGTCTTCCTCTCTCTCTAGGAGAGCAATGCTCTCACAGTGCGATGGTTGTTTCATGTTGTGGCTTTTGTGCTTGCCACGCGTTTGGTTGGCCTAAGCACACAGACTCCCTGCAACCCTAGTCAAATGACTGGGGTCTCTCTAAAGACCAAAGCCCAGGGAAATTGCTCGACTTTTTATGCAGGGAAACTCTGCGGAGCATCATTCACTGAAGACAGCCACAGAAGGAAAATCTTTGAATCTTGCATATACTTCCTTGCATATGCAAGAGCCAAACAGAACAATGTGGAACTCCAGCGCACATCTGCCATCCACTGTGCTGTTCCTCCATCCAGTGACATGAAGGTGTCCTACTCATGACAGACAGACACATGCCCGTGAACGAGTTGATCTAGTGTGATACATATATTAAGACATTACCTTGTTTTTCCCATTCAAGAAAGCATAGCAGAATACAAGGGAGTAATAGTGATAGTTACAGGATAGCTAATTCATTCATTCTCTGTCTCTCTTGCACTCTCTCTCTCTCTCCATACACACACACACACACACACACATACACACACACAGTGTCCATAAAATTTGGGTGGAATTTAAAATAGACAACTCTTTGCACACAAACTGTGTGGACAACCTGTATATACATTTGTATATGTATCTGTATTTATATAGAGAGATACATATATATGGTTTGTGAACATTAAGTACTTTTATATAATCATTACTAACATTATTTAAAAAATGCTTCACAACTTCTAAAACACATTTGAATATTTCAAACATGACACACTTAGAAAGGGTCTAAACCAGTTCGTCATCCACCCTCTTGCCTTCCAGTGGCCTTTCCAAGTACTACTACTGACATCATGCTCCTGACTTCTTCTCTTGAAATAAAATCCAAGTTAATTCATCTGTGAACGATTTGTATTTTTCTAGACTTTGTTCATGTTGAACAAGGAAAAAAGGTTGGTTTAGGAAAGCGTTATTTATTAAGCTTCATTTCCAGCATGTTAAGAATTACAAACTAGAAAGTTTGAAACTAGTTAAATATGTTTATTTTCATTCACTGAACGATTGGAAGTTTTAAGACTGCACGTCTGGCTGGTTGCAGTGGCTCACAGCTGTAATACTAGCACTCTGGGAGGCCTAGGTGGGAGGATTCCTTAAGCTCAGGAGTTCAAGACCAGCCTGAGCTAAGGCAAGCATTGTGGTGGGGCTCGTAGTACCAGATACTCGGGAGGCTGAGGCAAGAGGATCACTTGAGCCCAAGAGTCTGAGGTTGTTGAGAGCTGTGACACCAGAGCACTCTGGACACCACGGCGAGACTCTGTTTCAAATAAAACCCTGCATGTTTAATGTGCAATATTATAAAGGCAGCAAATGTATATTTTTACCTATTTTTAATACCTATCTAATTATTTAAAAAGGAGGATATTTATTCAATATGGTAATAAACTCTTGTCAAAGCTGGAACCAATATATAAATAAAATGGCAACAGTAAAAACATGTGCTACGCAGGCTCTGTTTATGATCTCCTGACAGAAAATGTATAAATAGGAAAAATTTACCACTTCTTCACGAGAGCTTAATGAAGCAGAACTAAGATCTCACACACACTATCCATCAGGTTGGGAGCATTGGCAATTTCTCAATTTCATGCAGGATAGCATTGTTCAAGTCACATCTCCTGGAACAAAGGTCATTTTTTTTCCCTTCAGTCAAAATACTCAAACTGTAATTGTTTCAAAAGTTTTCATTTTTCTTCAGCTAATGCTAATTTAATGGGCATTTTTTTTTCTGCACCCCCAAACGTAGGTGATACAGGGCTATGCTGCCTGCAAAATCAATCAGTTCCATGCATGGTGGCATGTGAAGTACATTTAATTGATGTTTATTGCAAGGCAAAATGATTTATAGTGTCTAATAAGCATTCACAATTTAAAGCCTGTTGTTCATAACAGCTTCCTGAAATAACAGAATCTTGGGGTGCCTACGTCTGCTCGTAAAGTCTATTAAAAACACTGCATCCATGGAGCCATGGAATCTGATTCAGTTATAGACAGGATGAAGAATCAAGCACCAGAAATTGCTTCTATGGCTAAGTCTGGTAAGGGCTAACGGCAAGGTTGCACCCTGTAAGAAGGCTTCAATACGGCCCAGATTTTAGACAAAGGCGTGCTTCCAATTTCTGAATGTTCATTTATATTTCTGCAAGCTGCATTGCTATGTTGGCCAAAAGAGGCATATGGAGTTTCAACTACTCTTTAAGCTGCACATTTTTAACTTGCACAGGAAAACACATTTTAAAATTTGTTACACCAGCTTGGATCATATGCCAGGGCTCAAAACTCCCTTCTAGCACTTCCTCAAGTTGTTTTGAAATGTTGGTGTATGTGAAAGGTCAGATTAACAAAAATACAGGATATACTAAAAAATAAAGTAATAAATACAAATAAATCACCTTCCCATAAACCTGGAGTGTGCTGACATGATTTCAGACAGATAGCACATCCCAAATAAAGCTGCCAGTATTTGAATTCTTGGTGCCCACTTTTCTACTATTCTACAACCTAAAAATTAGACGAGCTTGTGGTGGGGCTTTGGACTCGGATCCAAAGCCTAATTACTCACCTCTTCCTCAAGACCTGTTCTTCTTCCCGGTGTTTCCTAGCCCGGTTAGTGCCCTTGTTCTCTTCCCCACTGTTCTAATCTGAAACATCCACTTTCTTTGCCTTCTTTCTCTCTGGCTTTCTCCATTGAGATGAGTCACGACGTCCTGATGCTCTGACTTGCCTCCCACTCACAGCCACCCTTTCCAAGCTAGCCCCATGCCCTATTCTCATTTCTCTAGTCCAGAGACAGGGATTTTCTATTGTAGCCTTGTCTTTCTTACCTGTCTCCCTTACCCCTGCCCCCTGCATGAGTACAAATGCTCCTCAACTCCCACGGTTCAGCCAGGCAACTCTGTTTTATATATTGAAGCTGCTTAGTTCATATGAAAAAGAATGGTTCTATTCCTAAGAACTAGTGTGAAAATCCTCGGCCTTACCTTGCTGATGGTAATGTGTCCTTGTTTTAACTAAGCACAGATCTGATCTTGCCATTCCTCTTCCAAAAAGCCTTTGAAGATTTCTAACGACATATAAAACCCAACTCACTTTCCTCAGTGCGGCACTCAAGATCTCCCAGTCTGCTCTTGGCCTCCTTTTTGGTCACTTATTCCTCTTGCCTTTCCCCAAACCCCCTATGTTTCACCGGTACCAGGTGAACACCTCCTGGATCTCCCAGGTTCTGACGTTTGGCTTTCACTGTCTCAACAGCCAGAATGGTGCACCCCCATCTGTCTGTGTTGTTCCAAGTTCAAGGACCAGCTTGACTCGTGTGTTCTTTGTGAAGTTTTCTGGTGTCACCTTAGTCTAGTTCCCCTTCTCTTCTATTTTGTTCTACTACATAATGATTTACCCTAAAGATGTAAAGCCCCCAGGGAATCCAGGTCCTATGCCATTCACCTCTGAGCTCCCACTGTGCTAGACGATGCCTCTCACTTAGATTGCACTCAGGAAATGTGCAGTGGACTTAATTAGAAGGTCACTATCAACCCCTCGGACAAATTACTACTCATATCAACACAAAGTCACTCATGCCTTCCAGTTTACAGTAGCATCTTTGTCAGTTGACCACCCACAAATGGGTGAACACATGGAGGTAGTTCTACTGTATTTATAGGAGCTACATTTTACACTTGCAATTTAAATTATTTTAATGTAATTTAAAATACAGGGGGGAGGGTGACTGGCGGGATCATGCCTATGATTTATCCTATAAGGGTACATGTGAATCTTTCTAAATGTGGAATATAAATGTCTTAACACAACAACTAAGAAAATGACATGAAGGCTATGCTAACCAATTGGATGAAAGTATTTCAAACTGTATATAGAAATAACACACTGTACCCCATGAGACTATTAATGTACACAGCTATGATCTATTAAAAAATAAATAAAAAATAAAAAAAAACACATGCCATTGTTGGACATTAGTACAATGAAAATAAGCGTTGTTGGGTAAGGTCTCGGTTTCTTAGAAATTGTAGACACACCCGCATGACTCAAATGGGTAACAGTTAGCCAGCCATTTTATTCTACTGTAGCTAAAAAGGAAGGAGAAAGATTATTCATTGCCTCATGGCTTGAAAGTTTGTTATAAAGCATGAGAATATTTAAATGTTTATTTTAGTAGTCACTAGGAAATTTGAAAAAAAATAGTCTTTAAAATTCAAGCAACTTTTCCTTTGTGAAAAAAGTGAATTCGTATCGTTCATTGTACTTCTATTTCACTTTAAAAGACATGTAGCAAAATGCATTGGAGGAAAAATGCAGCCAGTGCTTTGGAGATCAGCTATTTTTCTGACAGCTAATATTTCTGGTGGTACGGTTTGTGTCTAACTTAAACTTTTAAGGAGGATTCTATGCATAATTCTATAGCATAGCGCTTATATCATATTCAAATTAATCAACTTTCAAACTTCTTGGAGAGTCTGCCTTTTGCCTGGCAGTAGGCTTGGTGCCATGGGAATGATAAAGAATTAAAAGATAGTGAAAAACAACATTTTCACACGTGAATAATTAGGTATGGATCCAGTAAAGAGCATGAGACAATATGTAGCCTAAGCCGATGCCAAAGTGTTTAGCACAGATAAAAGCTCATCTGTATTCAAGGGAAACAACTCTTCCTCTAAGTTTATCTCTCTCTGGCACGGGCATTTCCTCTGCCTACACACCATGGCTGCAAACCTGGGCATGAGGTTTGGCTCTGCTTTCTCCTTTGTCCCTTCTAGTCAGTGTAGAAAGTCATGTTTTAAAGTCTATCTACACAATGTCTCTTACTCGCCCTTTTTCACCCTAGGTCCCACTATCACACTGTATTTTAGAATCCCCTCATTTCTGCAGTAGTCCCTACCAGTTCACTTAGATTGGCCTGTACTCCTCCATCACTGCACCATTCAGCCTGCTCACATGACCCAGTGACCGCTCATCCTCTGGTGGGTCCAGTTCAAATACCAGTCCTGATCTTAAGAAGGCCCACTGCAATATGTCTTCATTCATTCTACCAACATGTACTATGTAACATGGTGGTCTCCAACCTTTTTGGCAGCATGGACCAGTTTCATGGAAGAAGATTTTCCCATGGATGGAGGCTGGGGAAAGATTTGGGATGATTCAAGCACATTCCATCTCCACCTCAGATCATCATTAGGCTTTAGCTTCTCATAAGGAACATGCCTAGATCCCGCCCATGCACAGTTTGTGATAGGGTTCACACTTCTATGAGAACCTAATGCCACCCTGGTCTGACAGGAGGTGGAGCCCAGGTGGTGATGCAAATGATGGGGAGTGGCTGTAAATACAGATGAAGTCCCTTGCACTCCAGGTGCTCCCCTCCAGCTGTGTCACCCAGTTCTTAACAGGCCATGCAGCCACATTGGTCCAAGGGTCGGGGGTGGGGTTTGCGACCTGAACACTAATTACATGCCAGGTACTATTTTAGGCACCAGGGATAGTAATTTTATTGAAATACTTATGTTATTAAAATGGAAAGATCCAGAGCTTGAGTTGCTTACTGGCTGTGTAATTTTGGGTTACTCTCTACCTTTCACATTCAGCTAGCATTTTTCTTTACAAAATGGGAAAACATTCTGCCTCCCCTACTTAGGCCACAGGATTTCGGGGAAATTCAAATATGAGGTAGGAAAATTGAAAATGTTTTGCGATCTCTAAAAGAATAGACAATCACTAATTCCATTATAAAGCTCTGAGTTGTCCTACAGTCAAGTAAACCAGGGAGGAGAGAAATTGGTTTCAAGTGAGGGGATTGTGGAAGGCTTTCAGGATGTAGCATTCTCTGACTTAGGGGGTAGCAGGAACTGGACTTTGTCTTACAGGCACTGGGGAATCTATCAAAGAAGCAAGAAAAACAATGTACTGGCAGCAGAGTAGAACGTGGCTTAAAACTCACAGACCAGAAGCAAAGAGAAAGGTTAGGGGTTGATAGAAAAAAGTGGCCTCAATAAATCTAGAAGGTTGGCAATAAAAGGAGGCATAAATCTGAAAGCAGTACAAATAAAAGAGATATTGCAGAGGAGGTACAAAGAACTTGGCAAATTGGATGTGGTTGTTGGGGGGACAGGTTGAGGAATACGAAGGATTCCTCAGACAATGGTTCCCCACTCAGTAAATGGATGGTTTGTGTGGGACGCCTACTTGGAAAGAAAAGCAAATTTCTATTCAAAGAAGACAGATTTCATATTGAATGGTAAGATCGAATTCCACATATCTTGGGGTAAATATTGCATCTTTATGAAATAATACTGCCATAATAGAAAGTCTTATTAGAGGCAAATGCACTCAGTACTTTTTGAAGAAATAGCATTTCATAAGGATTCTCGGACTAACGTGCCTGACTCAGGGGACAGAGTCCTAGGATTGGGGAAGACTTTGAAAGGAGTTTCAGTACAAGTTGTTACCCCAATTATGCTGTTCTTCTTTTTATTATTTTCTTATTTGATTCATTTTTTGTTGCTCCAGTTGAAAGAGGAGTTGTCCGGTTCAGAACGCCCCAGCTGATGGCAATTTTTTGAGTCATAGAAGAAAATGCAGCTTTTTTGTATTTTGATTAAATGAATTCATTCTTTATTCCCATGGCTGAAGTAGGAAAACCCAGATTTCAGGCTTTCAAGGTTTGTAAATTATAAAGTGATAAAACTATCTTTTCTGTAAACTGAACACAGTTTTCTGTTTTCTAAAGGGTTTTTGTTCACGTTCTAGTTTCTGAGCCTCCTCTTTGTAGACTGTGCCCTGCGAGTCATACCTTTATGCTTGCTTTCTGAATTGACGTTTTACTGTAGTTCTCAAAAATGATTACAGATGTAAGCAAAATCTCACCCCATCCCAGAAAAAATTTCCTCCGAGAGATTTTTAAAAATACTGTTACAATAAGAATTGAACTCCAGACTTTAATGTTTTAAGACACCATTTTTATAGCACTGGATATGATTCCTTATGAATTTCTGGAACCGGCACCGTCCCATAGAGTTGCCACATGTGGCTACTGACATTTAAGTTAACTAAAATGAATGAAATCAGAAGCTTCTTTCCTCAGTTACAGAAGCCACATTTCAACTGCTCAGTAGCCACACACAGTAGGTAGCTATGGTGCTAGACAGCATAGATATTGACTATTTCCATCATCACAGAAATTTCTATTGGACCGTGCTGGTTAAGACCAGTTTTTACCTAAATGAAAGGATCTGACTCCAGTGCATTTGTCTTACACTTGGTTTAAGCATCTGAATAGCACATGATCATTGATATTGATGACCATGTACCCCAGGTAGGCTAAGCCAACTGCTGTTCATGGACGTACTCCCACGGTCAAAGGCCCAGAATAGCTCCTGCTGTCCTTGTGACCAAGGTAAAAATGGAAGAATGTTTCTTACTTTTCTGTCTCCCTCAAGGGACCATATTATCCATAGCACTCAAATTAGCCCATAGATGCCTTAGAAATCAAGCTCTCTCAAGGGATTTCACTCCAAAAATAATTTATTTCACATTATTTAATCGAATTTATTCCATTTTGAATTTTTTAAAAAAAAGAAAAAATATATATATATACCTCTTAAGGATAAAACTCTATTGTGTCTCCTAAGAAAAAAGTTTACACTGTTTTCTTTAACTCAAACACTGGAGCCTCAGGAGAAATGAGGTGTCGAGGCTAAGGTCTGGGAGCTGCCAGTGGGCAGGTTTTATTTTTCCCTAAGGCATTAAATAATGTAATTAAACAAATGTGTTTGTGCATATTGCAGAAATATCTTGCTGCTCTGCAATTTGCTGAACACAAAGATAACACTCAACTGATCCAAGAAAAACGCAGGAAGATCAGGCCTTCCAAAATCAGTACGGTTTTGGCTTCAGTTTACTATAATGGTCAATTTAATTATCGGCTATCACAGAGCATGAAACGAGCCATTATTGTAGCTCATCAGAAGAAAAAAAAAGTCTGACATGGAAGGCATCTGATTAGCCGGTCCTGGTACTGAGAATATACACCAAAATAACTCTCAACTATAACCAATGTTACAGCTACTAAATTTATCTTATACAGATCAAACATTTCAGAAGGAGATTGGTTTTTAAAGCAGACTGAATAATGTGCCCTTATAAACAAGAGACTCTGCTTAGTAAACCTGCTAATTAAAGCATTTAATAAATGAGAGAAAATCCACCACTCTAAATCTCTTGTTGGCACTAGAGAATTCTCATCTGCTCTTTCAGAGAAATAATCAATTGAAGGGCACATTTTTCTTCTCTTTGTTCTTTCCCATCAATTTTAATGGGTACAGAACATCAGTCACACAAAATGTAATGGGACAGGAAGATGGATGAGTACATTGGAAGCCACTGGTCACAGGACAGAAAACATCCTGATGAGGTGACCGTGGCAGTGCAGAGTTCAACAATACGGCCCGGGCAATATTTAGTAAGTGAAACGATGTTGCTACATGATTGGGTATTAGCACTCAGCAAAATCAATCTCCAGACGCAATTCATCACATTTCTACAGGTCAGACACTCAGTCACATTCTCAAAATGTTATCTAATGACCTTCTTAATTCTAGAAAAGGATTTAATCCAGCAAAAGAATAAGGTGGAGAACAATCTAAACTTAAGAAACCTGACCTTGTCTCTTAAGTGATAAAACCTCCTTTGGAAGTTAAGTTTCATCGTGGTCTAGAAATGACGGCCACATATTACAAGATGAGTTTGTATAAGCAGCGGGTGCTAAGCCCTGAGCTTCTCTCTTCAGAATTAAGGCGTTAGCACCCCTGGGGGGTAGGGGTACTGGCTGCTATAGCCTCCACTTTGTCCTGCTCTGAGAAATGAGGTCTGCTAAAGAGAGTCACCGTGTTCAAAGATGTACCCACTCCCCAGGGGCAACCACATCCAAAGTTTAGACATTGCAGGAGTGCAAAGGCTTGGCTGCTTTGCCTGGCTGGAGACAACCCTAAAGGGCCATCCTGGCTTCAGAGGTCTGTGTGTGATCAAATCAGTGAAGGTTTCTCCTGGGACCACATCACAGTTAGACATTTTCCCCAGCCCAGCCAACCTGCCCTCATGCCCTCCTAGTGTTGCTCCTGAGATACCTTTCCAAGCAACTCACATGCAAATCTTGGTCTCAGAGCCTATTTCCAGGACTTCTTAATTTACTGCAGTATATATAATCAAACGCTTTTTCTTTGAAGCAAATTAAGATAATCTAAATGCTGGGCTAAATGAAATAACTATGGACATTCAGGTTCACAATTAGCAAGTAACATGCTATAACTTTGTGAGGACTTACACAGCAAACAATGTGTTTTTTATTTAGCCTTTTTTTTTTTTTTTGAGATAGAGTCTCACTCTGTTGCCTCAGGCTAGAGTGGGATGGCCTCAGAGCTCACAGCAGCCTCAAACTCTTGGGCTCAGGTGATCTTATGAGACTTACAGACACAGGCCACTTGGCCTGGCTAATTTTTCTATTTTTAGTAGAGACGAAGTCTCACTCCTGCTAAGGCTGGTCTTGAACTCCTGAGCTGAAGCAATCCACCTGCCCCTACCTGTCACAGTGCTAGGATTACAGGCATGAACCACCCGTGCCTGGCCTATTTATCTTTTTAAAAAATTTAAAAGGTGCTACATTTAATCATATAAGTAAAAAAAAAAAAAAAAAATGATTCTTGTGAGTCTCTACCTCCCTATGTAATCCAGAAACTTATTGCAATATAGCAACACATTCAGAAGCTAGCGTACCATTTTTAAGGTTTCCATTTTTGAGAGATTTGAAGGTACTATTAGGCATCATCTAGCCATCCATTGCTTTCCACCCACAACTACTATTATCAATAATATGTAAATAGATGGTTTCCTAAGGTTCTGTTAGCCATTATCTGTCTCTCATGCACCTTCCCAAAGCAGTAATTTGTTACAAGATATTAAAAAAATGAAACAAAACCCATATGAACATATCAAGAGAAGATTTCACATCTCAAATTAGTGTTTTTCTCTCTTTCAGAATTTTCTGTGATCTATGAAACACAGATGATACTGGCCAGAAGCTGTGAACACTTCAAAGCCATCAAAGCAAACTTCAAAGCGAGGGGCTAGTTTTGAAATTGTTTTCTGGTTGTAGTGGAAGATGAGAACAAGGCATTTGTGGTAGGAGGAGGAAGAGGAAAACACTCGGGAGCAGCCATTAGTGCATTTATAATATTGCCACCGGGTGCGCTCCAAGATGCCACCTGGAGACATACTGGTAATGTTCATCAGGCACAAAGTGTCAATTACTCAGACAGCAAAGAGTCATCCATCAAAGGAGATCATTTTATGAACTTGATAATCCTAGATGGAAGTTGTGGGCAAGGCTAGTTATGGATACTATTTGCTCTAAATAGGTTCATCACTGTTTTCCTTGTTTTTGTTTTTATCATTGATCAAGTATAAAACCACTTTATCTTCCCGAAATCTAGGGCTTACTGGGCTTTCAAGAAACCAGAGTGATGGTATCAAAGATCAGTGAGGCAACTTCTTTTCTAAATTCGTATTTAACTTAATGTCAACAAATTTTAGCATAGTTAATATCCAAATGGAGTCCATACGCCTGAAAAAGAATATACAGTCACAGACTGACTCTACTTAACTATATCTGTTAATAACTTACTCTGAAAACACACACCATGCAAGTGAATCTGTGACATGTGCCCCTTTGCTGAAGTTCCTGGGTTTTATTGGTGTCATTTTACTTCAGAAGGTATAAATGGAAAAGGCTAAATTAAGCCATTTAACTTTATGCAAAGTCAAGGAGACATATTTCCTAGGATGTCTTAGTCTAAATTTCAAACCCAGTGAAATATAACTATCTTGAATGAAATGTTTCCATGGCCTAATTTCCTCTCAATTTTACTAACTGCATTCAATGTAATAAGGTTCAATGCCAAAAAGTTTTAAAAAATTTTCACCATCCATGCCAATTCTTGAAGGTTGAGTAAATTTACACTCCAGTAGAGATACTACTTCTATATATAGTTCCTAAAGTGGCCACCATAAGAAAGATAGTAAAAATATCTTTCCTTCTTCCTTCCCTCCCTTCCTCTTCAGATTTCCTTAGGATCTGAATAAGATTCTAGTCTGGCATGGAAAATATGTTTAGCATTTTGGTCACAGTTTGGAGCTAATTTTCATAGAATGGAAAATTAAACTAGGTTAAAAATAAATCCTTTTCTAACAAAAACACTTGAGAAAACAGGCATAGGTGGCACATTTCTTAAGCTGATTGAAGCCATCTATGACAAATCCATAGCACACTTTGAAGAATTGAAAAAAATAGTTCCTCATTTTGTATGGAACCAGAAAAAGCCCAGTATCGCCAAGGCTAGTCTTAGTAATAAAAACAAAGCTGGAAGTATCACTTTACCAGACTTTAAGTTATATTATAAGTCCATAATGATCAGAAGAGTGCCGTATTGGCTCAAAAATGGAGACATAGACATATGGAAAAGAATAGAAAACTGAGAGGTGAAACCAGCCTCTACTTGCCATCTGATCTTTGATAATCCAAACAAAAATCATACACAGGGGAAAAGAATCCCTGATTCCATAAATGGTGCTAGGAGAACTGGATAACCACATGTTAAAGACTGAAACTGGACCCACACTTTTCACCTCTTACAAAAATTGACTCAGGATGGTCAAAAGATTTAAATCTAAGACATGAAACAATAAAAATCTTAGGAGAAAGTGTGGGAAAAACTCTGGATGATGTCAGACTGAGGATTGTCAGCAGCAATCACAACAATAACAAAAATAAACAAATGGGACTTAATTAAGCTGAAAAGCTTCTGCACATCTGAGGACACAAGTAAAGCAAGAAGACAACCTTTACAATGGGCAGAAATATTTGCATGGTATGAATCTGACAAAGGGCTGATAACTAAAACCTACAGAGAATTCAATTAATGAACAATAAAGAGCAAACAATCCCATCTACCATTGGGCAAGAGATATATGAACCTTCTCTGAGGAACACAAAGTAGCTAACATACATTTGAAAAAATACTCATTGTCTCTGATCATCAGAGAGTTGCAAATCAAAACCACCTTGAGATATCACCTAACCTTAGAGAGAACGGTCCACATCATGAAGTCCCAAATTTGCAGATGCTGGCATGGATGTGGAGAAAGGAGAACACTTTTACACTGTTGGTGGGACTGCAAACTAATATAGCCTCTTTGGAAAGAAGTATGGAGAATCCCCAAAGAATTGAAATTAGACCTCTCATTTGATTTCACAATCCCATTACAGGCATCTACCCAGAAGAAGAAAAAATCATCTTATCATAAGAATATTCACACTAAATTGTTTATTACAGCCCAATTTACAATTGCCAAGATGTGGAAACAACCTAAATGCCCATCATCCCAAGAACAGATTAACAAGCTGTCGTATATGTATACCACGGAATACTATGCAGCCACAAAAAGATGGAGCCTTTACATCTTCTGTATTAACCTGGATGGAGATGAAACATATTCTTCTTAGAAAAGTATCATGAAAATGGAAAAACAAAAATTCAATGTACTTAATACTAATATGAAGCCAGTAGATGATCTAATACATGCCCACATAGGAGAAAAATTAAATTCAATTCAAGTTGGGGAGAATGGAAATGGGGTAGGGGGAGTTAGGGAAAGGGACTGATGTGCTTCCACTTAATGGGAACCATGTAAGGGTACTGGCACAGCTTTTGGGTGCAGGATACAACTACAAGAGAGACTCTACCTAACATATGCAAATAGTGTAACCTAGTTGTTTCTACCCTCGTGTTAACCTGAAACTAAAAAAGAAAACAGTTATCTATAGGGCACTACAGTAGTTTCCTAAAAAGCTTAACCAATACTGGGTTTATGGGGCTATATTATCTTTAATCTTATTGGATGGCTCCAGGAATATCATATTTGTTAAAGTGGTAACTAATAGTATAAGTAAAAGAAATATGATTTTTAGTTATTGAAATACATATATTACACACACACATATATCTTAGTATATCATTAAATTGCATTAAGTTTTATTTAGAGTTTAAAGTTTTAAAAATGATTTTTATGATTTTCTAAGGCTACTTCTCATTTTATATGACTTTAATTTGGGTGTTTTCACTTGGAAAGATTCTTGTTTTAGTGCTAAAATAATTATGAAACCCAAAGGCATCATCATCAGAGAAAACTTAGGAAATATCCAATGTATTTTACAATCATCTTAAATTCTTTTTAAAGAGCATAATTTTAGCTATACTTTACTATTTCTATGATGCATATAAATCATGTAAAACAAAAAGATATGTGTATTAACCTATTTCTTATGCAAAATAGCTAATTCAATTTACACTATAGAAGGCACCAAATGAGAAACACAACAATTACTAAATCAATAATTGATTCATTTAATCACACATACATGTGTCCTATTTTAGATTCCTTATTATAAAATTTGCATCTATGCTCCAAGCAAATCATCATAATGACATCTTAAGATAGTGTTCTTTTCTCTCCCTCTCTCACAGAGCTAATTTTGCTGATTGTAGTTATTTGTATACGTGTCTATTACTAAAGCCTATTGAATAGCAAACACCTTGAGGGCAACGAGCCCATCTTATTTGGCTTTTATATCACCTTCATCATCTGAATTGCTCTGCATACAGAATTCATTTAGTATTTAATCATTTATCCTTTACTCAAAAAACATCTGGATAGATACTGGGTTAGGGTTGAGGACACAGAGATTGAAGACAGGGTTTCTGCCCTGCATAGATTCAGAGACCAATGAATCTGTAAGTAAATTGAGAAAATACAGCATTGGGTACATGTTATGAAAAAGATAAGCATTGAGTACCCTGGAAAGAGAAAAGAAAGGGCCTTCTCAAGTATAGGGACTCTAGAAAGATTTCCTGGAAAGGTAACACCTGACCCACACTTCGAGTAGCACTATAACTTTGCAAAAAGCAGTGGGGAAATTCACGAAAGAGAGCACAGCTACATGTGTTGGCCTAATTGACAACAAAAATTCTATCCTTTTCTATTTTGACTAGACATCTTGTGATAAGGCCCTGATATCCTGGGTCACCATAAACCTGGGTAATAAAAACCCCAGTCTGGGATAAGAGGGCAGAGAGGAAGAGCAGAGTGGTAGTAAAGAAAGGGCAAATATATGTTTTCTGGTTTTGTTTTTTATAAAGAAGGGTAATGACCTTTCTTCAAATCCAAGATACAAGTTCTCCCCCAATATCCTACTGTTTTTGAAACTGGGATGTAGCTTATAATCAATATGCATATTAAAATACACTTGTCAACCATGTTCCCCTAACTGTTCTTAAATTTGATGATCATCCTTACAATCAAGGCCCATCTTAAAACAGACAATGTCTTCAAAATCAGGAAACTACAGCATATATAGTTTCTTAAATGACTTTGTTTTCAAAGAGCACTCAGTGAATCCTGGGGACAAAATAAAATAAGATTTATTCTATTAATGCAGTTATGACTACGTCCCTACTCCTTCCTATTCCTTGACTGATTCTGCATTAAAGACCTGCTCTGGGCTGGACACCGTATGGGGTAACAGAGACACAGCAAAACTAAACAGAAACACAGAAGCATTTGACTCTATTTGAAATTGCAAAGCACCAGTGAAGAGGAGCATTGAGCAGAGTGAATTATTTGGTCTTGAGTTAAGAGGAGACTTCGAAGATGGCAAACCTTGAATTGAGTCTTAAGGAACTAGAGTTTTTACAAGGAGGGAGAGGGAAGGGCACTTTAGGTAAAAGGGACTTTGTCCTGACAGGCAAAGAGAAGGGAGAAATCACATTGATTTCAAATAGAACATTACAGTTTTGCTTGGCTAACATTTGGGCTAACAAATTAGGAGAGAATGAAGGAAAGACAGCAGATTGTGAAAATCTTTCATGCTAGGAATGAATTTATGGAAATGTAGGGAAAGGCTTTCAAGCCCTCAAAATTGGGGAGTGAAAGTCACTTTCCCATATGGATGGACTCTCCTATGTGAGATAATTTGATTTAAGCTGTTAAAATGACAAGTTTTTTTCCAATAGACCCTTTCAAGAAGAAATTTTAATGGTATCTTTTTCTTTTTTTCCTTCCCTTTTTCTTTGCATCCTTCCCCTCTCCAAATTCTGTCTTCCTCTTGTCTTCCTTTTTCAGATATATTCTTTGAGTTCCTCCCATGTGACAGGTGCTTTGTGGTTATGGGTCCGTTCAGTGGATACATATGGAGACCTCAGAGGGAATGGGACATTTAATATTTACAATAAAATGAATGTGGATGTTAGCATTGGGCAGATCCCGGTTGATTCCAGGTGTTCTGCTTGCTGACAGTACGAATTTGTCTCTTAATTAGTTTGTGCCCAATTTTATGTAAAATGGAGACAGCATTATCATTCATCTCTCAGGGTCATCATTAGACTGAAGTGGGATCACAACTACAAAAGTTACCATTTATAGAACCACTTATGTCTGTAACATATTATGCCCTTTAAACATATTGTCTCATTTAATCCTCAACAACACACTTAGAGGTTGATGCTAATCAATTAAAGAAATGCTCAATGAAGTGAAGTAACTGAGTCGCAGTCAGAGAGAAAATCAGTGGGGTTATTGCTTGATTCAAAAGCCTCTGCTCTTTCTTCTATGGATAGTGCCTTTCCACACCCCTTGTGTGGTACTTTCTATGCACTTATCAAAGACAGTAGACCATTTTCACTATTTTCCATGCTGTCTTAACACTGAGTCTCACCATTGCATGGGCGAAATCAACTTCAAACATTATAAATCTGAGTGAAGAAATGTAGAACATTCTTAAGGAGTAAATGGCAAAATCTATCTCTTGCAGGTCAACTTAGCATGCTGTGCTCTTTTAAATAAAATGTCAAGCAAAAAGCATTTACATGTACTCTGTGACTATTTGAATGCATTCCCAGGTTGTCGAGTGTCTTGGGGTGAAGATGGCACTAAGTCCACTCAGTTTTGCGATGGAGATCAAGAACCCCATATCATTATTCTTTCCATTTCCCCCTAAATATGTCCTATGACTTTGTTTTTACAATACATCCTGGACATTAAACACATTATCTTCCACTGAATGGTGTTCAATAATGCTGCTGAATAAAAAAATGGACTTTGGTTCCTAACCTAGGCTATTCTAAACAATGACGACTGTTAAGCTGAAGTCCCTTAAACAATCCTTGCCCACATAGAACTCTGTCTTTTCTTGGTCAGGTCCACTGCCTTGGGTTACATACATCCACATTTGTCTTCTAATGACTTTCATGGGTATACTCGTTGAAGGTTTAGCTTCTTGGCTTATGCGTCTTGTGTATTCTCTGTTACCGCCTAGCAGAGTACTGAGCATGAAGCAGGTGCAGAGTAATCATTTGTGGTTTTTCAATGAAAAATGCTCTTTCACAAACTTTCTTCTACTTTAAAAAAAATACTAACGTCTGAATTCTACCACGATTCTATGACAGAAAAACAGTAACTATCACTGATTATAATACTGGTCTTTCATCTGTGGATTTATTCTTTTATAAATCATATGAAGTATTTTAGAAATTCTCTTTGTTCACATATTCTTGGAAGAGTTTTTTTTTTTTTTTTTTAAACAAAGTATCTGAAAAAGACACTTCCAGGGCTTGAGAGAGAGAGGTTAGTTCAGGAAAAACATCTAACTGCCACTGAGATGAGAAGTTCCTCCCCCTCCAAATAAAAACTAAACAAAACAAAACATTTCTACAATATTTCTATAAAGCTAGAGAAAGCAGAAGGAGGGGGTGGGGAGCAAAGCTTCCCAGGACTCAAACAACCATAAAGGAGGATTTACAGCTTGTTACAGAATGGCACACATTAGCAATTAGATGTTATATGGCGAAATACAGGAGAATACGGGGCTGCTATCTTTTAAGCTTTCTGTTGAAGGAAATAATAAACTTCATAATAACCCTTTTAAAACTGGTGTTCCACATCGGGAGTGATAGAATTAGGAAGGAAGAAATGAATACAGCTGGAAGGGAGATGGAGCTGGGACAGGGTATATTGATGACTTTGGAAGTGTTGCATTTAGACATGAAAAACACAGCTGCACTTGAATTATCCAGGATTTTAAATCTGAAGACAAAATTACCACCCAGTCGTACCTAAATTCACGTGAGTCACAAGAAGAAGACATTTCTTAAGAATAACACTTCAAATTATTAAGGAGCATGCCCCACATTGGATAATGAAAGAAAATTGTGTCCACAGAAGACTGAATGATTGAGGCAGATTCTGTTCTGGGCAATTTGTTCATTTTTCCCCATTAATTATAAATGTTTCAAGAGTATGGATCCTTCATAAAACCACAAGCCAAAGACCTCTCCTTGACTACCTAGTGATTTAAGCCTCGTGCCTTTCTTAATCACTTAATAAGATTGATTGAATACCTGTTAAATGACTTGTGAAGATTCAATATATGAAAATCTACTCATATAAAATGAATGTACTGGACAGTGATTGACTGCTGTGGAAGGATTTTTCACTACCAATTAATCTTCGTACGTAATTACTTAGTAACTTTTATAAAGAAACCACTATTTACTAACCATATGCACTTCATTTGTTGCTAACAGGACTGGAAGTAAACATCAAAAATTCATGTTAAGTAATTATGTAGAATCAGATCATGTATTTTTGAAACACTTTCAACAATTTAAATTATTTTCCAATCAGATTATCCTACTTTACCAATAAATTCACTTGAGCTGAAGAGTCCAATATCTCAAGATATTTACCAGCTAAGTTGTTAGTAGTAACATGCCTTGGTTGTGTATAGTATGAAACCAGTGACAATGGTTTCCGACAATATTTCATCTAAAGAGAGAAATATGCAGTAAGAGATGGTTTTCTTTCTCCTAAGTCTACATCAATTAAATAAATGGTGAAAATATAAAGAAACTAAGTGTATAAATGTTAAGGAAATACATGATAGTCTGACCCTTCTAGTAGTGAAAGGCACTTTACTTATTAAACCTACCTAAATGAATTATAATCAGCGAAATGTTCATTTTTGTAAAAAGGGCTTTGTTATCAAGACCACTAGAACATGTAAGGTTTTCTTCAGAAGTCTTATATAATAGAGATTCTAGGTCAATGTACATGTTTTATTTCTTAATCACTGTATGATCATCACTATCTGATCATCCTGGTGTAAGATGTGAAATTAACTGATCTTACTTTTTAATGACCAGGTTAAGGTAGCTTTCATTTTTAATCTTCACAATTTTAAGAAATCTTGCCAAAAAAAAAAAAAAAAAGGCCAGGAAAAAGCTGGACTTCAATGTTTGCTATAACCTCATTTTTGATAATCTGTCATATCTCAACCTCCTAAAAGTATAGTCAACCTTCCCTTTCAATGCATCCCTTTCTGGATTATGTTTCCACATTTTTGCCCTTAAATGCTCTTTAATCATCACCAAGTTAGGCTTTCCAGGAAGCCAACTCTGAGCTTATGGTGTAGGGTGAAAGATGGGTTTTACGAAGTGTTCTCTTTGTGGAAGAGAGAGGAAGGAAGCAGGCCTGGGGCGAGGACGGAACGAACCGGGTCCAACACAAGAGACAGGAGTCTCCTGACCTCACATTGCCTCTCAGGGTTGCCCAGGTCCTTGGCCAAGATGGTCTGACCTTTATACCCCCACATCACGGCACCATTGATTGTGGGCTTCCCAGGAAGGGAATGAGCTTGGGCGAGAGGGCTTTCGGCAACTGAGATAGCTCTGAAGTTGCTGACAGTTAAAGTCTTTTGCGGACAGCCCTTTTGGAAGCTGGGGCCAGTCTTTTCTGAAGAGGGATCTGGGCAGCACATCACATATTTTCAAATCCAAAGGCACTGAGATTCTTCACTTACTGTACACTTGAATGTATCTGACCACCTTGCCCACTCCCTTTTCCGGTCTCTCTTAACTTCCCCACAACCTCCCGGTCCTCCTCCTCCCCACTCTATAGCTTCAGCTTTCTCCTTTTCTTTCTTCCCCTTGGCCAGTTTCTCAGGGTTGTGTCCTTGCCTCACAACTCTCCTCAGCTCTAGTTCTCCTCCTCACGTTTCACATGCACCTGGGGTATCTCCTCCAACAGACTATGTATAGACACCACGCTTTTGTTTTGAACACTCACTATTCCACTGTCGTCTGGATATTGGTCGGATCCTTTCCAGAACTTACTTCCCTTCTCTTATTCTCTCTGCAATCTTCATGACATCTGTTCAGTCTCACAAGCCCCAAACCTGCTGAATTCACCTCCTCACGGGCTTCAATTTTGTCTTTCCTTTACATTGTCCCCACCACCGACTTCCCCTCTTCAGCAGACTCTCAGTTGGTTCCCCTTGTGGAAGTCTTGGTGTGGTCCACCATCTCAACTCCCCACACCACAACCAAACACACACTGGCAACTCTTACCAGAGTACTCTTCCCCTTCCCCCACCCCTACATTAAACAAAAACAGAAACAACAAACAAAAATTGGAGCCCAGGGTATTCTTCAGGGTCTGGTCTTGTCCATTCTTGTGCCATATCTGGGAACTTGCAATGCTCTAGTGACACTACTGACAGTTCCCTACCTCAAATCCACTCACACTCATCCCCTGTTTTCCACCTATAGAAACTTTTCTGCCTTTGTCAGTACTATCTGTTGGTTTCCTCTTCTTCTCCCCCACTTCTCAAACCCCCATCATGTTGAGCCCTCTACACTCCTACAGCCATCTGTCAACATCTCTGTTCATCAAATGCTTCACTTACCACATTATGTGGAAATTCTCTGCCTACGTGCCTTACGTGGTGAGGCTTAGGAACTGGCAATATCAAGTAATCAGAGCTTACTGAAAGTTTTTGTATTCAACCACATGTCTAGAGTTTAAAGCACCTGCTGAGTGGTTAACAAAAGTAAGACGTTACCATGATGTGTCTCCACTTATTCTTCTGATGGTGAGGAATAGAGATCTCATTCAAGCAAATAAAATGGTGATTTATCATAGGAATGTTGGAACAGGGAAAATGAAGGCACGCTGAGCCATTCTGCTGCTGATACCTTAGGCTTCTCTTTGTCATGTCCCATCTGCTTTACTTCTAGGTGTCTCGGATTTAGGTCTGATCTTCCTGTGTATGGTGAAACCACAGACACTCTAGTTCCCAATTTCTGCAAGTGCACACGTGCTCACTCTCTCTCTCATTCCCTCCCTCCCTTCTTCTCTCCCCCTCTTCAGTCCTTTATATCCTAATCTCATTAGTCATTTCCTGTTTCCCAGTATAAATTCCTGAGATTTAAAAAATCCAACTGACCCCCAACTTTATGCACAGGGCCTTTGCTTCTAGTTTATGGAAACATTTGAATAACTAGTGATGGAAACAGAAACAGAGGTGGAAGTGGATACCAAGCGTGTTCCACAGAAGCTGTGCAAAAGAACCGTATATGGCAGCGCCTGTGACTCAGAGGAGTAGGGTGCTGGCCCCATATGCCGGAGGTGGTGGGTTCAAGCCCAGCCCCGGCCAAAAACTGCAAAAAAAAAGAACTGTATACAAGGTCCAAATGGGGAGGCTAAATTAAAGTGAAAAGAAAAAAAAAAAAGGTCTGGAGCATTAGCGATGGCACTGGGGACCAGGGGAAGCACAGGGAGAGGGAAATGGGAAGGTGCCTGAACACAGCTCAGGAGCACAGTGAATACTGGAATAAAGTTTCTTTTTTTACTTCATTTTACTCTCATTGGGAGCCAGCAAGCATTTTCTACAAAATTATCCCAGCAGCAGCAGTCAAGGGGGCCAGGGACACCAATAAGTTCTGAGAGGGGAAGTTCTTGTCATGATATAAAAGGGAGCTTATGAACGGAGCTGTGACTTCAGGAAGACAAGGTGTACGCTGGACACCAGGCTTAAGGAAAAGGAGCAGGGAGCCCACTGCCAGGATAAAGAAGCTGTAAGGGGGTGGCGTCTGTGGCTCAAAGGAGTAGGGTGCTGGCCCTATATGCCAGAGGTGGCAGGTTCAAACCCAGCCCCAGCCAAAAACTGCCAAAAAAAAAAAAAAGAAAAAGAAAAAGAAGCAACAGCCAAAAGGGTCCCTTTTCACTCAGTGGCTTTGAGTTTTGTTAAAAAAAGAAGGTGAGATCTTGACTAGCACTAAGGAATGCAGGGGAAGGGGAGGCATTTCGGGAGAGAGGTTACAATATCAGAAGTTGGCTTTACAGACTACGAGACAAACATTTCTGAAGGATCTGGGACAGTACCCAGAGCAGGGAGATTGCAGGACATTCAAGAGGACACCGTAGCACAGAGGGGACTTTAGCATATTTGAAAATTATGGGGAGGGATCCTGTAACGTAACCTTGTGGAATCAGTGTGAGATTGAAATGAGATGATTATCAGGGAAACATTCTTGGCACTGTAGCCACAATATAGGAAGTCACTGTTAGTGCTGCAAACAGTGTTGTTATTTTCCAGGGATTCTGTTTCAGTTTGTGAATTCATGACTGTGGGTGGCAGGGAGGCATTTCCGCTGTGCCAAACCATTCACATTTCTAGAAGTGTTGTGCCACAGTGTCCACTTAGAAAAAAAAGGCGCTCCCAGCAGTCAGGCTGCCTGGAGAACCGGCACTATTCCACTTCCACTTTCCCTGAAATGGAAAGCAAATTAATTTCTTTTTGTCTAATGTGGCAAGCAAATAAGAACAGAATCTTGCGTATTACATTATAGGACTCAAAGGAAATCTGAAAAATAACTGTGTTAACAGTACAAACTTGTAAACATTTGCTCCCAGTTATAACAGATTGTTCAACCCCTTTGATAACTGCCATCGTGCAATCAATCAAAAAGTTACCTTTGATTAATGTGTGAAAAATCAAGCTGAGAAGTCATTAGATTTAACTACTGCCATATAACCTCACCCAGAAATAAATCTGTTATTAGGTCAGAAAAACCTAACGAGCTATTGACACTCTCTTGGTCCAGGTGGCTATTTGACCAAATTAATACAAAACAGGCAATTCAGTGAGTGTCGAGAGCAGGGCATTGTTCAGATGACCCATTTGTTAATTCTTAAGAGGTTAATAAATAACCTACTTTGAATAAAATAAATCATTGCAGATAACAATTGTGTCCTTGGCACATGTACAAGTTAATGGATGCATAAAGAGATGTGAAAACCGCTTGGTGTGAAGATTCCTGGATCTACCCAAATCTTAGATTCCTGCATCTGTGTGCAGAGTAGAGCCTGATTGGTCCAGCTCCAGCTGAAAATGATTTTCTTGAGGTGACATTCCATCTCCTGTGCCAATTGAAAGTCTTAGCTCCTGTATAGGAGCGAAAGATAGCAACAAAACGTAAACGTGACCTCATTTCACACCTAAGCACATCATTCTGATTGTTTCTCCAGACCCCTCAGTGAGCGCATTTGCTTTTGTTTACTGCCGTTATAAACCTGAAACTGGCCTGTGTTGTCAGGTCAGTAAATGTAGAAAGAAAATGTGAACAAGTTCAATATCGTAATGATTCTATTATAAAGAGGTAAACATTTGGCTGTTGGCCTTATATTTAGTATTCACTGCTCATCTTAAATTGTCATAACCCCAGCCTTCCATTTGCCCTAGCTCTTAAGAAACAATAACAAGAGAAACAAAAAGGCAGGCGATCTGGGAATCACAAGTCTATAAATAGATATGATTTGGGCCACCAGGTGTTAATGTTTGGTGGGTTAATTCATTTTAACATAGCAGCAAGAAACACTCCAATCTCAAGTCACTTTTGTAAATAGTCTCCTCTCTTATGGGGCAGCTCTGTGCCCTTCAGAACACCTGGTTAAGAACATGCTCACTTTCATGTGTGCTCTAAGCTGCCTTTCCTCCAAATAAAAATAGAAACTAGTTTTCAGCACCGCACGGGGCTCCAGTGTATTATATGAGCCTAGCACTGGTTTCCTTTGATATCTTATCTATTCCATTAACTCAGTAAAATAGAAGGCAAAGCTGGGGACAAACTGTGGGAGAGCTCCCCTTGGGAACACAGGCAAGACCTTTAAGCTGGGGTTTTAAAACTTATCTAATAAAAGCCAGTTAAATGGAAGCTAATACTTCATTTCTTGCCCTCTTTATTAAAGATCATAAGTACTGCAACACAGGAGTGGAGCAAATAAAATAAATATATGGAGGAGTCCAGGTAGAGGCAATAAAGAGTACGGCTTATCTATTTTCTCAAGATTTAGGAAGCACTTGAAGGAAAAACTCACAGACAAGCATTTTAAAAATCTGTAACAAAGGCTCCTGCTTCTTGGCAAATACAGTGGTCCTTTCTGAATGCAGTAATCCTGCTTGAATTCTTAGAATATCAACAGCATAATTTAGGCATAATCAGGGAAGATGCCATCCATCACCTCATCTATACCATACTTTAATTTTAGTAATTTAGAGGAAAAAAAAATAGGTCGATGAACCCATTCCTCTGCTTCTCCACCATCTACAGAAAGACAATACTGAGAACTCAAACTCCAGTAACCAAACTAAAGGAAAGTGTTCCACCTAGAGACTGTTTTCATGAGTCAAAGTAGACGAGAGCTTTCTAGCTTACCCTTGCAAGTTCATAGTAAAAAATGAAGCAAAAAGTATCGCCCCCGGTGTAATTAACAATGTTAATCTTCTTTTTCCTCTCTATGGTGATAAAGCAGTCATTTTTATATTTAATTAATGCAGAGGATCATTTTGGAAACTGGCTAATGAGCCTCTGATCACATTACCATGAAAATGTGCATTAACATTGCAACTGAGGAGGCTGTTTCATGTGTAGCAAATCCACTTTGTAATTAGCCCACTGTGAAACCGATCACGTCAGGGGGAAATCTGAGGGAGCCAGTGGGCAGTGGGTGCTTGGCTGCGCAGCGGACCACCAACATCCCAAACATGGTCTTTCATCAGCAATCTTGTCTGAAAACAAAAGTAGTAGTGTGTCACATCTGGGACAAACAGGAAGAAGGGAGAAATAAACTTTATTTTGCCAGATGAGAAATATGAACTTAAGCATACCCCCTAGGGGAGCTTGCTTAAATAAAATAATCAATTGATAGAAGTCCATTAACATTATGAAGGCTGATGATACTGCTTTCTTATTTTTATTCTGGAAAGCACTCAGATACACATTGCACAGACACCTGAATTTATACTTTTTCCTAGGTCACATAGAGGTATTATAGTAAGTTCTTGAAATTCATTTCTAGTGCTAAACAAACAAAAAATTGTAAACAGGCTCCAAGAACAAGCAGTAAGAAAATCCCTTTCTTTCCTCTTAAGCCAAGACTTCTCATACATATTTCTCTCTCCTATAATACAGAAATACTAGGTCTTCCTCTTAAACCAAAGCACAAATTCCTAATTAATCCAATAATTTCCTCTGACTAACAACATTTGGCAAGAAACTTTTCCTCTCTATTCAAAATAACTGAGCTCATAGACCTATTAAATCCCAATATTCACGCAGACAATGATACAATTGATTCTCAAATGTCAACAGCATTCCAAAATGAGAGAGGAATCTCAAAATATTACAGACACGGATCTCAGTGCTACCCCTCTTACGTGACTGACATCTTGGCAGTAGATACACAAAATGTTAAAAAGAATCCCACAGGAAGTCATCTGAAGGGGGAGTGGCAAGGAAGCTGAAAACTGCCACCCAAAATCAAAATAAAAAGCCCCAAACCAGCAAGTCTGCCCTCAATTCTCAAATGTGCTGAAAGGAAAAATAAAGCTAGCCAGAATGCATTTACCGTCTTTCAGACCAACACAAAGCCTGGCTATTTAGTTGTTGATATTAGACCCTGCACTCACCTGGGAAACTTCATAGAGCAGTTTGTAGTGTTCCTCTCTTTTCTGAAAAGTGCACAAATTGCAGCCCATTCTAAGAAGCAGAGAGAGAGAGCAAATCTTCTAATTTCCCCAGAACTGAAAGGCAAGTGAACTGAAAGGGAATCACCCTCCAGACTTGACTACTGTTTTTCATCAGTCACTTCAGTCCAGAAACACAGACAAACCGCTGTTGCTGGAAGCGTGAGCCAGGGGCTTGTGTAGCAGCACGCTCTTCTCCGCTTTCCCCAAGTATCTTGCACTCACGGATACACACACAGAGTTTCCAGTCAGTTCATGGCAACACTCCCCCGTCTCTGCATCAGTGCACATGACTACACAGATTCCAGCTCATGAATATTAATGGTGCCTCATTGATTATTTATGACAGAACATGTTAGCAGGGAGGGGTGTCATAGCTGCTGCTGATGACAGATGAATATTCACTAATTAAGAAGCAAATGTAGTGTGGTTAAACAAAATTCACTTGTGTCAATACCATCTCTGTTTATTAAGGATAAAGGGGTTGAGCACAGGGCATTTCAAAAAAAGCACACACTTAATTTCTCCATTTAAGTAAGCTTTTAATATGGCAATAAGAAATTCAGAAACAGAAATATACTTAGTTCACATCTCCATGTCCTGCAACAATGAGAAGAAATATTTTTGTCATTTTTAAGTCTAGGAGGGGATGAAAATAGGAGCAATTATTTAACTTTATAAAATAAACACAGAAGGAAAGGAAAATTTGGGGGGGGGGTGATGGGAAAAGAACAAGGTGGGCAATCTCATTCAGGTTTAATTCTGATCTTACAAAAATAACTGTATAGTTCCTATGTAATGACTATCACTAACAAGGAAACAAGCATGTTCTTTGAGTATAAATAAATAGCATTTAAGCATACATGAAGAGATGGCACTTGTACAGATAATAAATATTTTAATTAGATAACCAGACCATTTCTATTGAAATATATATTTGTAGCACTATAATGCAAGCAGATCTATATTTAAAATTAGAAAAATACAATGCCTTTTCTCATAAAAATTCCAATGCATATAGTATTTATGCTAATTTTATTAAAGTCATATATAATATTTCAGGAAGCTGACATTGGCAATATTTAAATTCTAATGTAATGCACAATGATTCCATTTGTGATTCTATATTTAGAGTTTAAAATGTAGAAAGGTGAATGCAGACTTAAAAACTAAGCTTAGATGTTTAGATAATAGAAACAGTATATTGAATTTCACACTCGCAAATACATGTATTACAAGCTAGCAGGTTTTGTCTCTTAAAGATATAATGTAAACAGTTAAAGCAGGCAATAAAAGAAAATTCCTTTTGTTCCCAGACTGACTTCTCCACAACCTCTGCTAATTAAGAAGTATGTCCTTGTTCCAGTACATCTTTAAACTGGACAGGATAGCAGGTGGGTTCCAAAGCAAAAATAATTACTTGGAAACTGATGACTCTGGTTAGAAATTACACTGGATCCTGAGATTTTTAATTGGTCAACACTGACATATAGCTACTTTTTGGAGTCCAATTTCCTAAAAGTGCTTTGTCAAATGTTTAGAATCAATAACAGGAAATGATTCTAATGAGCACTAATTGTTAACAAATTGGCTTTGCAACTAGCAACACCTCAACACAAGCAAGTAACAAGGGGACAAGCAATCATCTGCTGCTTATCAGCCCCTTCCCTCGGGACGCAATAATCCGATTTTCTGGGCCTAATTTCACCTAACAGCCTGGATGAAAGCCAAACTGAGAGACCTACGTGAAAGTGGCATCATAATTGGGAACACTGCATGGGAGCAAAGTTCACCAGGATTTCCTGAAAATTAGAAACCACTTGTAGGAGATACCAATCACATCTTGATTCCTTTATGGAATCGTAGAATGACAGAATGTCTTGAAGGAAGTATTTGAAGGGAGCTCTATGAAAACCAATGGTAGCCACAAACAGAAGCTGTCATTCTAGGTGCAACTGTAAAATATGTGTGCCTGATACTTTTCAGAGTTTCAATTATATCACCGCCCAAGAAGGGTTCTTATGCTAGAGTCCACGTCTTCAAAGAAAGCATTGACTATTTCTTTGAAGGATTCTATATTGATGAGCTGTGAAAAAAAATTATTGATTCTCAGACGCTTAAATTCTGTATTTTATTTTAACAAGTCAGAGAAAGGAATTAGAGTGCAGTAAGGCAAGGATGGCTCAGACATACCTCAGTGAAAGTGCTTCCTTCACTAATAAAATTATTTTTATGTGACAGTTTTAAAAATTAATAGGAAATAATTATTAAAGCTCAGAGTTTTCATACCATAATATGTTGTAGTTGGTATTTAAAGAAAAATTAAACAATCATAACTTAAAATATACATTTTTAGTTATCAAAAAGTAAAGAATAAACTTTCCAGGGAAGTAAGCAGTTTCAAATTGAGGTTTTTCCATCATCACTTCCCCGTGTCTGATTCCTTTACTTATTTCCTCCCTCAGTTCTTCTGTTTTGATTTCATGAAGTAAAAACAGCTTCTCTGGGCAGCGCCTGTGGCTCAGTGGATAGGGCACCGTCCCCACATACCAACTAACATATAGATACTTTTGGAGTCCGATTTCCTAAAAGTGATGAGTTCGAGCCCAACCCTGGCCAAACTGCAAAAAAAAAAAAAAAAAAAATAGTGGGGCTTTGTGGTGGTCACCTATAGTCCCAGCTAGTCAGGAGGCTGAGATAAGAGAATTGCCTAAGCCCAAGAGCTGGAGGTTGCTGTGAACTGTGCCACCACAGCACTCTACTGAGGGTGACGAAGTAACACTCTGTCTCTAAAAAAATAAAAGAACAGCTTCTCCTACCACTTACCAAATGCTTTTCTCAAGCCATTTACCCTGGACAGATTCTCTCTTCTGCTACCAATGGACTCAATCCCATAGAATTGAAGGGTGCTTTAGAAAAGAGAGGCTCAAAATTCCTAGTTCACTAAATTTTATTGGAATATGGGAATTAAGTTTTTCAGTGACTAAGCCACAGATTCTTGTATTGGAATATAAAGTTTGAGGGAGATAAAGACAAAAGCATTCATGTGAACAACGTTTAAAAAACAAAAATAGACTAGATGTCACTTGTCTTGGATGATAAGATAGGATAAAAATTATAAACAGGGATAGAATGCTTACCTTTTCAAATATTCTTAGGAAAATAACTCGCCAAACTATAAAAAACATATCTTGGGTATATATTTCAAGATATATTTATTTAGTTTAATTGCTTTTAATTTATGTGAGTTCCCTCTTCACAATTGCCTTGGCATTCAAAACAGGACATATATGTATTAAAGTTTAGACTGATTCATCAGAGGCAATGATGAATCAGTCTAAACTTGTAAATAAAAGGAAGAAACCCAACATTTTTCTTGATTGTCTGTACCACTAATTAACTAAAGAGTAGGTGACAGGGAGTTTCTCTTCATAGAATCATTCTTGCAAATAAATTAATGACATTAAAAAAGCAGTCATTACTAAACTATATTTTTATCCAAATGTGTCACTTGGCTAATAAAATTCTAAATATAAACAAGGAAATGATTACCAAAAACCAGTCAAGATGGTGGTTACCCTTTAGGGGAAGAGAGGGTACTGTGATTAAGAGGGGCTAGGAAGGGTTAGTGTGGCTAATGAAGTTCTAACTCCTTATCTGGGGAGTGGCTGTAGTTTTACTAGGTGGTCACACTATTATTTGATAAACTGAACTTTATTTTAGGTTTTCCTGTATTTGTGCTATATTTGACAGCAAGACTTAAAAAAAAAATTTGACAGAAGAAGCTGGCCTGAGTCTCATTCCTGCTGGCCAATCCAGTACACAGGAGGAACTCAAGGTAGACCTAGCATTTGATTCCAGAAATCCCACGCCTAGGTGTCTACCTGAAAGAAGAGAAATCATTTAACAAAAAAGACACCTGCACGTGGATGTTTATCTCAGCACAATTCACAATTGCCAAGATGTGGAATCAACCTAAATGCCCATCAACTATACGTTGACTAAGAAAATGTGGTGTATGTATACATAATATTTTATACATAGTATATATCTATACACACACACATATATACCATGGAGTACTACTCAGACACAAAAAGGAATGAAATAGTATCTTTTGGGTGGAATTGGAGACCATTATCTTAAGTATCTCAGGAATAGAAAAGCCAACACCACATGTCCTCACTTGTAAGTGGGAGCTAAACAATGGGTACACATGGTCATAAAGTGGTACTCAAACAATGGATGTTGGAAGCTAAGAAAAGAGGAGGGTGGAAGAGAGATGTGGGATCACAACTTAGCTATTGGGTACGGCACACGCCATTCTGGTGAAACATTCATACTCTCTAAATCTGCTGAAATAATAATAAAAAATTATTTTTAAATTAAAATAAATAAAATCCAAAGACTGTTCTGGATTACCAGTCCCCTTGAGTCCATGACAGCTTTACAAATTGTACACGATGGCTTTCTGTGCTGACTCTTGCACAGACGCTTGTGTTCTGTTCCTGTCCTGATGTGGAAGTTCAGGAGGTAACGTCCCTCTGGCAGCCTGTCTTTATCCTTGTCACTACATGCAGACCTTCCAACCAGGCCCACCACCCACCTTGACACATGGCTTTCATTCTAGTCTCCATCCTGCATTCATTTTAGGGGAAACACAGGTTTGTTTTTTTTTTTTTTTTTTAGTATTAATAAGATACACAGCTGCCTAACATTTTCTGAAGTTTTACTATGTCATATTCAATCACAAAGACAAAGAACTGGAGGCTCAGAGAGACTATGACTTGTTCAAGGTCAACCGGGGTAAAGAGATCTGACTCAGTTCTCTAATTTCCATTTTTGTAGTGGAATTCGATGGTTAATCTGCTGATCTATCTCTGGAAGAGGAAGCTTGAGCTACATTGATTATGTCTTTACCTGATGGCTGAAGAAATGGAGGATAGCCTTGGAAAGTACTGAAATTAAGGGAGAAAAAAAGACAGGATAACTTAGACAAATCGATCTAGCTTAAAAATGAAGTAGTTTGTGGTGAAAAATGTAAATTTTATCTATGTGTCATGGCTAAATACCTTCAATCAGACAATACAATTCACTAAACAGTAATTAGGAGCTTCACCTAAATGCATAACAGGATGACCAACTCATCTGGGTGTGACTGGGACTTTGCTGGCTTTAGAACCTAAGTTTCAGGTCCTGAAATCCCTCACTTGTGGGGAAAATGGTTGCCTGAATGCATACCTCTTTTGTCAGTCTCCAACAAAGGCGAAATGCTGTGTAGAGGCCCGCATAGCCCTGCCTTTACCCAAGATGCTTCTCACTCTACCTATTCTTTAGAAACTCCACAAATCATCTATCCCCACTGTGGTCTAGTTTAAGGATTCCGTCCTCCCTGACCTCATCAGCTAGTGGTCATCTCTTCAATTTCTAAGTTCTCCATGCATTTTATCAATACCCATTTCAAGGCACACATTACCTCTCCCTTTACATCATTTTTATCTGCATGCTTTGCCCTTCTCACTATAAGCCATGAGAAGGCAGAAGGAACATGCACTTGATCTTTGAGATCCCAAAACTCTTAGTATTGTACTTTCCGTATTTCGGGTCTTTCGCAAATGCATATTGAATAAATGAGTGTAATTGGGACATGATAGTACATCTAAGTCTGGCAAAGTGACATAAATTTGTGTTTGTTTTTCTATGCCTAATTGCTACATGACATTTTCCCACATTAGGGTGGCTTTAAGAATAGTAAAAGACTGAACGACCATAAGCATAAAATATTTTTACTTTGATTCAATTCTATAAACACAAATTTCAGAGTCCATGAAAGAACATTATACTATCTATGACAGGTATACAAATGCATAAAGTATAATCAAATATATTTATCAGTTATTTTTGTATGTATGTGTGTATACTATCTGCACATTTAAATTCACATTCTGCTCTGCATGCCAGCCATTTTTTCACCCGATTGTTTCCCAAGTATTTAGATCATATGTCTCAAGTATGTGAATGCCAGGTATTTGGAAATATATTTCATCTCATTTAGTTTCCAAATATCCTTGAGATAAACTTGTCAGATATTATATTTATTAATGATGAAATAATTAGTTGTTCACTTCCCAGTGCTAGGAGACCTAGAGCTTTTACCTAATGTCAACTACCATCATGAATTTAGAAAGATTCCTCCGCTGTTCCCATGTGTCATCTTCTTGAGTATAGCTCAACAGATCTATGTGTAAGCCAGCATCTTTTCCACACTACCATATTTCACTAACTGATCATTTTCAATTTGCATCAGCAGTCACTTTTTTCAGAATGGAAAGTGCCTTACCACCTTGCACACTCCTGAGAGTTTCCATGTTATTGGACTAGACTCCAGCAGAAAGAGAGGGCATGATGGGACTAGGTTTCCCATCTGAGCCCATCACTATCACCTGTGCTATTTTTATAACTTATACACTGAGATAATACTTACTCTGCAGGCTGACTGGGAAGATGAAATCACATAACAGACACAAGAAGAGATTTTTGAACTGTGAAGTATTTCACCCACACTGGTGTGCTGGTCAAGCAGTGGTTCTGTAGTCAATATGCCCTGGGTCAAATTTCAGTTTTCCCCAGTTCTGTCTATGTGTATGATGCGGGGCAAGTCACTATAATTATTTTTAATATTTTCTTTTTGGTTTCTCAGCCCTAAGTCAAGGATAATATTATCTATCATAGAGTAATTTCAAGAGATAAAGTTGTAATGATAGTACGTGTCAGTTATACCTGGCACATATTATGTACGTGCCCAATATGTGTTAGCCACTAGTAATAGTAGGAGGAAGCATAACGAATAATATATTCATTTTAGATTTCCAAATTGTCCATTTCTAATGTTTTGTCCTAATAAATCTCTATTGCATTATTTGAAACTCACTTCATTGCAATTTTATGACCATCCTTCTGTCTACCTTGTTGCCAAAGTACACCTATGCTGGTCATGCAGTAACTTCTAAAAGGCTGTTTCGTAGTTCCTTGAATAAAAGAAATAGTGGCATAGAAGTACCCAAATGTGACACACATACATATTTCTTTTATATAATGACGATAACGTACCACATTTAGAGTAATAATGCTGATATTCTATTTATTTATGGATTTTATGTATAATGTGTAAGGAGTGCAGGCATAAGTGTACTAGAAACCACTGGGGCAATGCAATTACAAAATAAGTAGTTAAATAACATCTCTTTTAGGTATAGGAACGACTACTAGTGTAACCCAGTATAATGTTAGCTTTTTTGACTTGAACTTCTAGAGGCCAAGGTATCATGTTTTGGTAATGTCACAGTGCTCAGCAACATGGCAGTTACAAAGTAGGGTTTCTTCAGAATGCTACCATCACCACATTTAGTTCTTCAAAAGTGGTCCACTAAATGATCAATGAATATTTTCATGAGTAGAGCTGGTGACAATTCCTAGAGATTTTTCTAAGAATAACAGCTACCTTTCTTCAGTACGGTTTGTATACCATAGTTCTAGCACTGTACATTATTTTCACTTAATTCTCAGGTCAGCACTTTGAAATGTGTACTATTATATCTCTTCTTGACATGGTGTCGTAAGTAGTAAATGGGGAGGCAGGATTCAAATCCAAGTGGCCCAGACCCCCTTCTTAACTAGCATTTTACACTACCTGTCAATCAGAGAGGGTCATCATTATGATAAATTTCTAGAAAGCACGAAGAAGGAATTGTGGTGATGCTCACAGCACACTGAGATGTAAGGATTTCCCCAAGGACCACAAGTGTAGTCTAAGATTAACTTCCAGGTTCCATGTTGTGTCCTCAAGCATGGCTGCATAAAATAGATTGAACAAATCTGAGCAATGTCATTACCTTTCTCTCCTCCTCTGGCGACGGTGCACTGCTGCACTGAATATGCTGATAACTGCACAGTATTTTCCCTTCTTAATATTTACCATGGAAAGGAATATGTGTATTGATAGTAGAGCAGGTGTATTATATCTCTGTTTGAAGGAATAATCAACAATGGCTACTTAAGACACGTAAATTTAGAGGTTTTGAGTAAAATGAAGATTGAGAATTACTGGCAAATTCCAAATTTGAGTCTTTAGACATAATTTCTCTCTCAACTGCAGACCCACCTATGTGTTGACTTTTCCACAGGGACTGTCCACAGCACATCAAATTCAGCTTCTCAAAATTTAACTCATGGTCCTCTCAGGGATGCTTCATACTTAGAAGGGCCTGACTGTCCCCAGGTGCTCAAGTGTAGGGTTTGAGCATCTGCCTTGGCTCTTCCCTATTTCTACACCTGATGACAGGAACTGTCAATTTGAACTTCTTGGTCTCTCCTTTCTTCCCTTCACCCCCTCCAAGACCATTCTCCTGGGTGGAGATTCCATCTTTTTTTTGTTCACCTGCATCCCACATTCGCTTGTGAGCATTTGGAGTTTTCAATGGAAAAGTCAACTGTGTTGGTTTCTTCATCTCCTCCACCTACAAACACACATTCATAAGCCCATCTTCAATCCCCTGGCTCCAACCCCTCACTCTCATACACACACACAAACATACACACGCAAAAACACAACATGCACATACACACCAGAGAACATGAAACAAAAATTCCTTCTCTAAGAGCAGAGGTCACAATCCTGCTAACCCATGTCTTTTGGTATATGTCTCTTTTCTTGACCTTAACAAATTCTAGACATAGACATTTCTATCTGGTGCTTTGGTGCATAATAATTCCTCTCTCACACCTTGGATTCTGTTCAACTCTTCATTCATGATAATGATGTTCAAGATATACATATATAAAGGCCCCAGATTTCATGGATCAAACTTTACAGTGAGAGGAAGTAGCGAGTAAATAAGCTGCTAATCACTGTATGAAACATTCAGATAATAATAAGGCCATTATTAACACAGAGAGGTCTGAGAGGGAGTAACTGGATCATTCTTCTTAGATAGTCTAGGACCCAGAATGTGCTTTATTCCCTGTGGGTTTATATACACGCATATAGACAACCAAGTAAATATAATGAAGAAAAATAGGGCAGGAAAGGGGATAGCAAATAAGAGATGAGCAATTTTAGTGAGGTGCTCAGGAGCTGCGGTTTCTATACATTTGCGACCCTAGAAAACCACTCATCTAAGGTGGTCCTGGCATCTTCAGCTCTTCTCATTCCATTTTCACCCTTCATCTTGAAGATGGTCCTCACATGACTGTTTAGAACTTTAGCACTACAAATCAGTATGTAAATACTGCCTAAATTTCTGTGAAACTGATAATATAGAGTGCTTGATTGCATATAAATTCTGGCCCAGGACACTGCTGTCATCAGAATGGGCACCTACTTGGGTGCTCTTTAGAATTCGAAGTCATCTAGAAGTGTATTTCGACCTCACTTTAAAAAAACTTACTATATAAACTTGAACGACTATGAAATAGCACCTACCACAAGGGGATATTGTGAACACGGGCTTTATCTGGTACCGACTGCCATGTAGATGCCCAATAAAGAATAGCTAATGTTTTACAACTTGCAATACAGTCTTGCCGAAGTGTCTAAATTCTATTGTGATGATATTCAAAGAACCAGTCATATTATTGTTTTATCTATATTTTGGCAAATGTCTGGATGAATACTTTGAAAGCTCAATTTTTCTCTGGGAGGGATTAGATCCCTTTAAGATAAACAGTGGCTGCTGTCCATGTGCCTCACAGCCAGTAAGGAGCATAAAACAGCTACATGGTTCCAAGAGGTAGGAACTAGGCCATAAAATGGGCAAATGTTTGCTGAGTGCCTCCGATTCCCCATACCTCCTGCTGGCTTCTAGAGCTGGGGTACTTAACTAGGGACGTGCATGGAAACCAACCAGAAAGTATTACCAAGCTATAAGTGCAGGAGCTCTATCTCCAGGATTCCTGAGCTAATAAACGTGGAGTGTGGTCTGCGATTATGCATGTTTAAACATCCCACAGAAAATTCAGATGTGGGCATCCCTTTCCTTCTCCAAATTTACATATAAGGTAATCAGAGAATCCTTGAATGCATCACCTCAGTACAATTTCTGATATGATTTCTTTTTATGATTATGAAGATCATTGGATCTTTGTTACTCATTTGAGAAAGGAACTAACATTTCTGAAACATCTACTATATCTAAAGGGTTTTACATATGACTAAAATTCTATGAGATACATGTAATTATTTTTTCCTCCAAGAAAACTCAAGCTTAGAATGTTATGTAAGTTGATCAATGTCACATTATTGGCCAAATGGCAAAGGTGAGATTGAAGTCCTGATGGACTTGATTCTAAGATCTTGCCTTTTCCACTAAGCCAGCCTATCTTCTCAGGTGAGAAAGGACAGTATAGTGTCTTTTAGTATAGTATAGTGTCTTTCGTCTTGTGTGCCACACAAGACTCACAGTATAGTGTCTTTAGTCTTGTGTGCCATGAACCACGAATCTGTGGCCTCAAGTCCAAGCAGTTTACCAGACAGGTCTGACAATGGGCAGCTGTACACATGAGCAAATTTTTACTAGACTGATGAGCAGGCTGAGATTCACCTTCTGCGATTAGGTACTTAGGTAAGCATTAAGAACTGACCATCCTTTACTGCAACAGGGAGTCGCCAATTTCCAGAAGTTGCAAATAGGCAAAGAGAATTAAGTGAGTGTTTACTGGATAACAGGGGTCCTTCTTGGATATGTTTGGTCCTTTCTCACCCGAGTTAGTCACTAGACTTCTAAGTCTACCTCAGCCTAACTAAGAAGGAGGCTTATGCATAGAATGGATTTAAAAACCAAAGCAATTCCAACCCGAAACCCCGTTTTCCTAGGCACTTCCTCCATTACCACTGCTCTGATAACGTATGTTGTATGATCTCAAATATTGTCAGTGTTTTGTCCTTACTACTTTCTGCTCCCTGTGAAACAGATTTCAACCATAAGCAACTATGCTCCAGGCCAGTGGAGATACTGGACAACTATAGAAAATCATATATTTTAGATTTATGATTTTGCTTGATAAGTTGTAATACATTATGAGAAATTCTCTCATGAATACAGGAAGAATACACCATATTTTTAAAAACAGGCTTTAGTAGGTTAAAGACCACTCGTTAAAAATCCACAATGGACTAAAATCAGATCAACTATATAATATTTGCTTAACTCCTAATGAATGCTTTGTGGCTGTTTGTTCAAGTCAAATGAAAAGTGAATCCTCTGACCCAAGTGTGAATGTGGACATAATTTTTTCTGGTTTTATTTCACAACACAGGAGATAGCAGTCCTTAGACTTGGTGCCTTGCTGTCAGAGATTCTTGGAGAGAAAAATAAAAACAAAAAAACAAACACATAAAGAAAACACAATTATGTCTAAAAACTTTTCCTGTGCTGGTGGGGAAATTCTGTACAAGAACACCATCTGAAACATAACAATTATTGTAAAAAATTATTGTAAAAATTATTATAAAAAAGTCCAATGTCTTCTAGGCCGGCCAATTCTTTTCTGGACCAAAAAAAAAATTTTTTTTTTAATTTTCCTGCCCAGCTTGTAAGTAGAACTGAGCTTTCCTCCTACACCAACTTCCCATAACAGATAACAATGATGCTTGGTGCCTGTGGCTCAAGCAGCTAAGGTGCCAGCCACATACACCTGAGCTGGAGGGTTTGAATCCAGCCTGGGCCCGCCAAACAACAATGACGGCTGCAAACAAAAAATTGCCGGGTGATGTGGTGGGTGCCTATACTCCCAGCTACTTGGGAGGCTGACACAAGAAAATCACTTAAGCCCAGGAGTTTGAGGTTGCTGTGAGCTGTGATGCCACAGCACTCTACCCAGGGCAACAGCTTGAGGCTCTGTCTAAAAAAACAAATAAACAAACCACCAAAAAAAAAAAACAGATAAGAATGAATTGTTAGCAGACCTTCCTGCCAGCTTGGATTCGCACTCATATTAGAAAGTTGACTTCATTTTCAGGCATGGTTTTTAATTAGTGTGAGTGTATGGACTTAATATTTTAAGTTTTAAAAACTAAACAATACAATGCATGACTGGCATAATGATTTATTTAAAATAGATTTCTTCATTTTGATTTATCTCTTTTGAATAATAAAAAAGTCTGTTTTTATTAACTGTTATGTTACTAAACCTATTTTTTTTTAATTATATGTTGTGGAATGTAGCCTGGGTCCATATCACCTTCTTAATTGTGGCAGGACCCATGTTGTATATTAACTAACCTGTTTCCTTTTCCCAGCCCCAGATGATTATATTATATTGTATTGCCCATTTGTATCTGGGTGGGGTGATATGGCAAGTTCAGGTGAACAGGATATGGGTAGAAGTGCTGTTCAAGACCATCATCAGGCCTGGCCTCTGAGATCTGCGGCCTTCAGTCTCTCTCTCTCCACCAACCCCAGGCCTGAAGGTAAACATACCAACATAATAAAGCCACATGGTGGAAATAGCCTGGATCCCTAACTCACTACTCGGAGGAAAGTCACTCAGAGAAGCTCCCAGACCTGCATCCAACACTTTAGAAAGGAGAAATGAATCTTTACATCATTAAACCGCTAAAGATTTAAAGATTATTTATCATTCCAGCATTGCTTAGCCTAGCTAAGATCCAAGACAACACTTCTGAGTTTATACATTTAAACAAATTATAGTTAGCATGAACAAACTCAACTCATCAGACTGAATAACAGGCCATGATAGCTTCTAGGGGCCTCTGGAGCAATTCTGTGTAAAGAAATATGGCAACATTACCTAGCAAAACTGAATGAATATTCAGAAATGCCAGTATAAAAATTGTCACGTTTCCCTAAAAGCCATCTAAATTTTCACCAGATCATTTATTTAAATGAAAAATATTCAGATTTTTTTTGGAAAGAAGAGAGAATAAAGCCAACCTAGGGACAATTATATATAAGGAGACGAAGTATACAGCCTAAGTATATGAAAGGTACCATTACAGAGAGCCAATGCTCCTTTCAAGCAAAAACCTTGCTCATTTTCAAAATACTGACTCCCAGAGGAGCTTTACCTTTTGACAGGTTAAAATGGCAACTTCATAGCAAAAAATATAACCTAAGTAGCTTCAGCTGATTCCTAATCAATTGATAGATAACTAATTTCACGAGGAGTAGCCCCTGAAGAACACCAGACACAGAATGGACCGTTTTTAGTGTGGTTCAGGGAATACACATTTCCAGAGCATGAATGACTTCCCATAACAGAAAGAGAGCTGGAGTAACACAGCCTTCAGAATAAAAAAGTCATGGACTGAAATTCCAGCTCTGTAATTTGAGCTACAAAACCAAGCTTAACTTTTTGGATCTGCTGCTTACTATGTGAGATGAAGTTAATAGTTCTGCCTTGTGGTATTGCAATGATAGGATTGATTCCCTAAGAGGACTGTACCTCAAATACAGCCATCTCTTCCTACCCCAGGTCCCCAAAGTCTTGTCACTTTGGAAGTGCTCCAATTACTAACTTGTTCAAGATTGCAACAACTAAGGACATTAAATGAATGTTAACTTTTTAACCACTGGAGAATGGGAGGTCAATAGCTAAATAAACTGAAAACTTGTTTGGGGGAGAGACCCAAGAGTACGGAACTACCTTTACAAGTGGTGCAAAGTTTTCACGGTCGCATGTCTTTTAAGATCGTAGTGTCTGTGCAAAAGGTCAAAGGCATGGTATTTCCTAGATTCTGTAAAATGTTGGGAAAATTATCCTAGTAGAAGGAAGATGATAGATTTATCTAACCTAAACTACTATTGACAAGTGCAAAGAAAAAACAGAACGAAAACCAGAGTTGAGCCTATGTTGTCAGTTTTTAACCAACAAAGAGGAGTTATCAAACAAAGCAAACCCGGTGGGCAGAGCTTACTAAAATCATAATCAGCATATGAAAAAAGAAGGCATAGCATAGAGGGCAGGAGCATGAGTAATCATTGGCAAATGTATTGGGTAAATGCCATACTGTCAAAAGAGATTTCCATTGTGTGCATCTGTGCAGATACACACACACAGGACGTGCATATGTACATGTGTATACACTATATGTCTGTACATATTTCTAAAATTTAGGACACTAAAAATGACTTCTAGTGGTGTTTTGTCATAGTAATGACAACCAACACAAACTCACGGACATGCCAGATAATCTGATCAGTACCTACAACACACAGCTCATTGGACTGAGGATATGTTTTATAATTTCTTCCCTGTAATGACAGATACACACTGTGCTAGTCTAATATTAATTAGTAATATTAATTATTTCCCTTTTTAGGGAAATAAGATAGGGAAATAAGTTAGGGAAGTGTGTTGACTCTTCTTTTTCTGCTTTAATGATAAATTCACATAACTATTTCCATAGGTGTATCATATGAAATGGTGTATATATCAGTGAGAATACATTTACAAGTAAAAGCAGAATTGATAACTCTGGGTGGGCCAGAAAATACGAAGGTAATGAGCCAAGAGACTCTAATTGAAAGCAATCAGCTGAATTCATTTCTTCATTCAACACATATTTATTGGTACATGGGAGTATTCAACTCATCTTAAATAAGTAAGTCATTGAAACAGAATTTTTAACAGAGATACAGCCCACTAATCACTTTGGGATAGTAGCTGGTGGAGAGACCTATTTTATATGTTGCTTACTTATAAATATATCACACACATATCTGTATTTCATTGTTGTTAACGCTTTGCTCTTTCTCAGAAAAATATCACAGGGCAGGATTATTTAGAAGGCAGAAATGGAGGAGTTGAAAGAGAAAAGTCATCAGTGCAAGAAATGGTAAAGAGGAAAGATGAACAATTATTAAAAAGAAAGCCCGGGAGTGGTGTGCAATTTCGTCTGGGGAGGGAATCCCTTGGGAGAGTCACTTGACTATTTGTGAAGAGTCTTAAGGGTCTGTCTCTGTCCTCTCTGCAACAGGTAATGAAGAGTACTGAATCTGTTTAAGAGACTGCCAACATCTAGGTTACTACTTTAGGGGCTCCAAACTGGAAGAAACAAATAGTGGTCTAATAACATTAGCAATGACAGAAAGCAGTAACCTTTACAATAGGGTGATCTGTAAATGGAAAGAAGAATATGTAATAAAGGAGAGCAATGCCGCAGTGGAATTGCACAATCTCCACAGAGAGAAATGCACAAGAGATCTTCCCAAGTGATTGACAAGCAATGAGAAGAAATCAGTGGTGAGTGCATTTGTCAGATTAAGTGTCTGGGTTAAAGGCCACGTCATTAACTGCATTAAGGAAGACCGGGGAAAGAGGCACTGTGTACAGAGAATATTAACAGATAGCAGTGGGGCTTAATAAGACCGAAGTACTTCTTAGAACAAAGATGTTCTTCACGGAGTTGAAGTTTTGAGTAGAGAGCTCAATGATAATGATACGGATGCGGACATCACCAATATGGGTTTGAAACTGAACCCGTGAGCTGGGCATTCAAAGACAAAGGTACAGGGCAAAAAAGGGTCAAGAAATGACTTTTTGGCTCTCCCTCCATAAAATAATCAAAAGAGAAAGGGCTAAGAGAATAAAGAATTTGCAACTCCCTTGACTTTATTCTCAACTTGGAACCTCATCTGCAAAACAACTGAGGTTCCAAGAAAGAGAATAAAGTCAAGGGAGTTGCCAATCCACAGAAATACTATTTCAAAATTGCTTATCAGTGGGGGCCGGTGTAGCCAAGAATTCCAGGAGAGGGGAGGCAGAGTGCAGAGTGGGGCATTTATTGGTTGCAATGCCTCGGTCATTTCTGAGAGCGCTACTTAGAGTAAGACAGAGAGGAATGGGCCACGTGATGACGTGGAGATAGCAGACAAGGACCAGTCTTTCTTGGCAAGAAGAGGGTGTTCACATATTACAGGAGACAGCAGCATTGTCAGTTTTAAGACTGAAGATGTTCAGTGGCGAGAGATGGACACACACGTGGAAAAGGTCAGAGGGAATGGGACGGAAGGCACAGGAAAGGGAAAATGTAGGTTTTTATTGATGGGAGGGTTTTTTTTTTCTCAGACAAGACAACGAAGAGTAAGATACGAACAATTTAGAAGGGTGGGAAGAAGAGAGATTCGAACGAGCTCACGTCACATCCTTGCCTTCAGTTATATAAGAAGTGAGGTTACAGTTTTCTTAAGCTTAAATTGAAACAAAACAATACTTAAAAAAAAACATGTATTCAACAAATATCAGTAACTTAAAGTACTTTGATGATGAAAAAATGAGATTTCCATGGGGACATGGAAACTGCCTCTTAGAAGTGACAACCTGCTTTGCTTCTGTCTTGATAAGACTTACAGGAAGCATTTGCAAAACAACCGAGGTTCCAAGTAATGATCTAATAACCCGACGGACGTAAGAGAAGCACCAACGATAGCTAAGCAGTCGGCACGTGCTAGATGCATCTGACAGCTGGCTAGTTTGATGTAAAACACAAATTAAACAGATACAAACTCTTATTTCTTGACAGTCATTAACTGAGAGCCGTAAAAGTGCCGTTAATTCCGCAGTAGTCAGCAAAATGCTTTGTAATGATCTAACACTAATGCACCCCACTCCTATAAAACCCCCACAGCAGCAGAGGTTTGCTCTGTAATACTAGTTGGGTTTTCGGAAGCTTAACATCCCTGCCAATGCACCTGCTTTCCAGAAGATCATTAGGTAAAAGTCCCAAGGCAGCACAATCGACCTGGCTTCCGTTACCTTACCGTCTGGTGGAGAAGAAAATTAATGTTATTTGATGAGTCTCCCTCCCAAGATTGGCTAGTGTTGGGTTGCTAGGCCAGCTGTCTGAGGGGTGCTTCGGTCTGTTCCAAGCCAGCCCAGCTCATCCTGCGCGTGGATTCCTAGCCCCCAACATATCACACTGACTCCCGGCTGCAGCCTCCACCAGCTGTTACACCATCGTACAGGTACTTAGCAGGATTACAGCACACGAAAGCACGAGCTTGGCGATGAGTACTCTGTCATCTAACTATAGCTTTAGGGGGACTCTCATGGAAGCCATCGTCCTTTTTAAAAGAGCCTAGAACCAAAACAGCACCTCTGAAGCAGGTATTCAAAACAAGCAGCCAAGGAGAAAAGGGAGGCCCTAATACAGGGTACCTTGAAACTTGCTTAAAAAGGGGATTTCTCTTTTATTCTCATTTCCTATGCAAAATAATACGAATTAGCATAGGAAAATCCTGCTTTATCTCTGAATGGAGTTACACAGCCTTAATCTGAAATCTGCTTTTCTTCTTCTGGCTACAAGAAGCCAAGCAGGGCACCCCATCAAACTGCAAGGAGGGATTTGTCTCACTTGACTGGTTCTCGGGCTGTGGGATGTCAGCTCCATGCTGATCTGAGCCAGCAGTCACCCTCCACTGATATCTACACCCTACACTGCTCACCCAACTATTCTTCCCCAGCCAAACCCTGTTCCCTGGGCTGCTGCTGCGTCGGACGAGGGCAAGAGCAATAGATCAGCCTTTCCTTCATACATCGGAGCTGTCCTCCAAGGAGGCTGCAGTATAATTGCTTTGTTTTATGTAACAGCCAATTCTGAAATTTCATGGTTGAAAAAAACGTAGCCACAGGCAAAAGGTAGTGAATCTCCCAGAATTTCCAGGTGAACTATTTAAAATAGGACAAAGTCACGACTATTTATAGAAATGCATCTTGCTTTTGAATTTGCATGAATCATATTTTTCACACAATTTTTTTAAAGTTGAGTGTATAAATGTATATATGTATATATGTGTGTATATAATTTATATATAAATTATATATATAATTTTTTAAACCAGGAATAAAATTTCTTCGGGGCTGTTTTGAAAGTTAGTCTCTGTAAGAAATGGTTCTGATTACTTCCCTGTTTCCACGCAAGCCAGAATGCCTTTGTGAAGGTTTAACAATGTATATCACAGTATCATTCTTGCAGTTACTCTCTCCAGATCATGTACTCGGCAGAAATGATAACAATGATTCACATAGGACACTGCTGCACTTTCAATTAATATTCCATGGAATGAAAACAATGTTCCCAAGTTTTTCGATTTAGATTTAAAAGTATGTTTCTATTTTTAGAAAGCGCATACATGCAGCATCAATGTACTTTTGTTGTTTGTCAATGTCAGTGACAAATTCAAATAAATGAAAATCTGTTGCAGAAGGTTGCTCACAGAAGCGGGAAAAAATAATCCTATTAGAATTGCATAAAGTCTACTTTGCATTCCATGGTCAGCATTTTTATGAAAATATACAAACCCGCAATTACACAACGTGTATGTTGCATATATGGGACAACTGCTCCTTGTCTATGGTAAGGATAAATAATTAGGACATTAGTGAATTGCATTGTGTTGTGAGACAATGAAAGGAGTTAACATGTGGGATTAAGTCTGGCCCATCACATATACACAAAAGTGTAGTGAACTCTCAAGGTCCAGATGTAATGGGTCTCTCCCTCTGGCTCAACTCCCGCCAGTTGCCCAGCAGACGTATAGTCCTGCCAATTCTGCAACACTCTCATGCACCTTCATCCCTGTCTACTTTTGATCCTATTATTCCCTCTTGAATACCATCTCCCCTCTGAGAATTCAAATTTTATTACTTCTGTGAGCTTTTCCCTTCTTTCTAAAGCAGAATCCAGTCCTCCCTTCTCTGTACCTGCACTTCAGTTTGTAATTATTACTGTTATAGGAGTTCTAACATCATATCCCAGCTTGCTGGATTGTGACATGTTTGAGGACAGGCATCGTCTTTGCATTCTTGGCATCTTGACTATTGCCTGGTATACACTGATGCTCAGTAAGCACGATGGATGATTCAGTGAAATGGAAGGTTCGAAAACAACGGACAGATTATGGAAGAACATTGCACACAGATCTCTTAAACTATTAGTGTTGTTGATGGTTTTCCACAATTGTTCTCCTTGAAAGTAGGTGCTGCTAGTCAGCTCATGTGAACATTGGCACTCACCAAATCTTCTCTGGACAAAGGTGGCATTGCCTATGAAATAATTCAATTTTATATGAGTTTGGGGGAGGAGAAGGGAAGTAGTACAACATTAAAGGAATGCATGAATCACAAGCTTCTTTTTTATATTTCCTAAAATGTTAAAATATATGAAAAGGAAGAATATTTGGAAATTATCTTTAGTCAGGCTATTGCATCCATCTGAATATTCCAGATCTAAAAGTGATAAACAGGCTCAGCGCCTGTGGCTCAATCGGCTAAGGCGCCAGCCACATACACCTAAGGTGGCGGGTTCGAATCCCCAGCCCGGACCCGCCAAACAACAATGATGGCTGCAACCAAAAAATGGCTGGGCGTTGTGGCGGGCGCCTGTGGTCCCAGCTACTTGGGAGGCGGAGGCAGGAGACTCGCTTGAGCCC
>CAUYQV010062876.1:0-12790 GCA_963574575.1 Galagoides demidoff
CCAGAAATCATAGAATTTTAGAACTAGAAGGGACCACAAAACTTACTTGATTCTGTTAATGATGCTGCAACTTGGAAAACTGAGGCTCAGGGATAGAAAAAAATCTCCCTAAGGTTACACAGCTAATTGGTCACTTCTACACGATGCAGTGTGCCAGTGAAATATTTTAAAAAGTCTGTTTTGAAGGTCAGTCATTATCACAACTTTTTACAGAGTCCCAAAGGACTAACAACAGTTTCCCCCCAGTTCTCAAATACAGTCAAAGTAAAAAGACATCTGACAATCCTTCTGCCTCTGCCAGCAGAACCTCTGAATCCTGACCTTCTACACTTTGTTGGGTTTCATTGTGATGGGCTTCTATTGTATCCCAAACATCCCTTCATAATAACACATGCCATGCTTGTAATTTTGATTAATGGCTGTCTGTAGTAAGAAGAAAGAACTGAAGGCACCAACAGGGGATGCAGGGAGACCAATCAGAGATTAGTCCAGGTGTCAGTGATGGAGATGGCAAGAAGTTGATGGCTTATAGAGTTTTAGTAAGTACCTAGCAATCGATTTGTGGAAATGTACAGGGTAGAGCCTAGGAGCTAGCTATTAGGTTTCTGGTTTGAGTACACGGTAGATAATGGTGTTTGAGATAGAGGATATTGACGATTTGGTGGTTGAATAAGTCAGTTGCAGGAAGATCCCTTATCATGACAAGGATAAATTTGTTGGGCAACTTCTGTTTGAACCAAAAGCTAAATTTTGCAAGCTCCTCTTTAGTTATCATATGTGAATGAATTTGTTCTGAGTTATCAGCTGATGTCTCAAAGAAAAGCTACTCGCTTAATCAAATATAGTTTCATTTACAATTTACATATTCAGCTATAAGTTTCTCTTAAAAGATGAAATACCAGGTGATGCCTGTGGCTCAAAGGCGTAGGGCGCCAGCCCCATATGCCGGAGGTGGAGGGTTCAAACCCAGCCCTGGCCAAAAACTGCAAAAAAAAAAAAAAGAAAGAAAGAAATACAAGCCAGAAATATAATAGGAGTGGGGAGTCTGAGGATCCCACCAGTATGTAGATTTATACTTAAAATGCCTATTTGCATCCCTAAACCTTATTCCTGCTCTCCATTGTGTCTAATAAAAGTGAAGTTGGAAGTTCCAGTTCTGTTCCTGTATACTGGTGGCTCTCAATGAAGTTGGGGGTTTGGGAGGAGTGATGGAGGTAGTGGTAAATCTTGCTCCCCCCCCCCCCCAGCTGAGCACATTTGGCAATGCCAGAGACATTTTTCGATTGTCATGCTGGGATGTTACTAAACACTGAAATGCACAGGACATCCCCACAGCAAAGAAATACCTGGTTTAAAGTTAACAGTAGTGCTAAGGCAGAGAAATTCTGCCCTAGAGAATAATCCCTCCATTGACCCTCATGAGGGTTTCTGTGGTGGTGTGATAGTGGTATGTGTGCAAGGGTCAGGGGTATAATTACTCTGTGCACATAGTTTAATTTAGGCCTCCAGTTTGTAGCCCTTTATCTCATCCCTTCCCCTGTGATAGCTGATACCTTCCAATCTCAGGTCTTCCCAGTGTTCTGTGGGGAGTATTTATATTCCATATCCCTAATTACAAACACTTAAATTGTAGTCCCTCCCTCTCTACTTTGAGTTATAGTCATCTGCTGGCCTTCTAGCTTTACAAATTTGATACACATATGATTTACCCCTTATATATAGGGAATCTTGGTTTCAGAATGGAAGTCAAAAGAAAAACGTAACACAAAGACATTTGTTCTTTGCAATTTCTATTTATTGTTTATGACACCTAGGCATCATTATTATGATGGTGATAAATGGTGGAGATGAGTTTGTCTAATTACCATAATTGTGTTAGAATAAATTTTACGTGGGTTAGGAAAAAAATTAACTATTAAAGTTACATTAAACTTCATTTTAGAGCCATGAATGGAAAATTAACTGTTCAAGAAGAACAGATTGTGGAACTGATTGAAAAAATTGGTGCCATTGAGGAGGAACTAAGTAGGGTAAGCATTTAAAACAGCATTCAATCCCCAGCCCGGGCCCTCCAAAACAACAATGATGGCTGCAACCAAAAAACTGCCGGGCGTTGTGGCGGGCGCCTGTGGTCCCAGCTACTTGGGAGGCAGAGGCAGGAGACTCGCTTGAGCCCAGGAGTTGGAGGTTGCTATGAGCTGTGATGCCATGGCACTCTACCCAGGGGGATAGCTTGAGGCTCCGTCCAAAAAAAGAAAAAAAAAAAAACTTAACCCTATTAAATGAAATAAACCAGACACAGAAAGACAAATATGGCAGGTTCTCACTTGTATGTGAAAGCTAAAAAGAAATCTCATGGAGACAAAAGGTAGAATGATAGACACAGAGGCTGAGAAGGCTGTGTGGATGGTCCGGGAAAGGGAGGAGGAGAGGTTGGTTAATGAGTATAAACATACAGCTTGATAGAAGAAATGGTTCTAATATTAATATCTGGCAGTTGAATAGAGTGACTGTAGTTAACAACAATGTATTAAAAATGGCTAGAAGAGAGGATTTGATATGTTCCCCATTGATAGGAATGATAAAATGCTCAGGGTGACGGACACCTATATCTTGATTTGATCATTACATATTCTATGCATGTAAAAATATATCAAATATACCTTATAAACATGTACAAATATTATATGTCAATATAAAAAAAATCTTGAATAGAAAGTGTCTCAAAACAAGACCTGGTGTTCAGTGGATCAGTAGGATGACTATAATTGACATTAATGATAGTATATTTGAAAGCAGCTGGAAGAGAATAATTTGAATGCTTTTAGCACAAGAAAAGATAAATGTTTAAAGTGATGAATATTCTAAGTACCGTGATTTTATTTTATGAATGCATCCAATTATCACATATACCCCTAAACTATGTATATCCATTATCTATCAATAAAAAATAAGAACAAATTTAATCAGAAAAAAATGACTAAGGTCTTAACTTGGCTCACTGACAATCAATACAGAATCATTTGACTCCTAATGAAATGGTAAAAAATCATCAGAGGCTTAAATTAAACTGTAAGTTCTCCAACTAGTATAAGTTTAGTCAGTTGAATTCTCTGTAGGTAACATGATAGATCCCTAAAAAAGAATTTCTCTCTAATACTAATGTTCCAATATAATTGTAAAAAAATCTAGATTTTTCCCTTAAGAAATCCAGTGAGATTTGTTAATTCTTACCCAGGAAAGGAAAAGTAGAGAATTAAAAGTATATTAATGAAAGAAATCCAATTTAATGAATAGAAAAAAGAAATTTAATGAGTATAGCTTCCGTGACTTGAGGGCTAATACAAAGTGTTCTAACCATGGCCGTCATATTCCATAACAGAAGGAGAAAGTTATTGGGGATAAAAATACTTAAAGACATAATGATGAAATATCTTTATCATTTTAAAAATTCAAACAAACATAGAGATCATAGATCAGTAAACCACATCCATTAAAAAAGGAAGAAAATGAAACTGAAAAACAAATAGAGAATGTCTTGGGTCCAGGAAAAAAAGGACATACACATATTTAGTATAATGGTATGAGGTAACTTAGTTTCTCATCAGAATTCATGGTGATAAAAGACAATAGAATAAGAGAGCTAGGGGCAGGGGAAAAAACCTGCCATCCTAAAATACTATATTCAGTGAAAATATTATACAAATTTTAAGGCAAAAAAATACATTTTCTGAAAAATGAGAAGTAAATTTGTTAATAGCAGGCTTGTCCATATAAGAAGCACTCCAATTTCCACAAATAATCAGCACATTGAATCCCACAAAGGCATAAATGTATTCATGATCTATGTATACATGACTTAATTAAAAAAAAAAAGAAAAGAAAACCCAAAGTAAATCTGTCACTGGATTCCTCACAAAAGTGTCAAATCTAACAAAGTAAATTTTTAGCAAACAGTGTCACAACAATGGATAGACATATAGAAAAAGACAAATTACAATCCCCTATGTCACAATAAACAAAGATTAATTTTAGATGGATCTTAGATCTACACATAAAAGCTAAAATCAGACAGCTTTCAGATTTAAACATGGGAAAACATGTTGGTGACCTGGGAGTAAACGAACGTTTGTCAAACTGGACATAACTCTGAAAAAAATATTGATAAATTAAACTTCATAAAAATTTAACTCATCAAAATAAATTCACTCATAAATTCACTCATCAAAAGATATTGTAAGAAAATGAAAAAGCAAATCACAGACTTAAATGATATATTTACAATACATTCAACAGTGGTAATAAAGAAACTGGCAGAGCCCAAAACACATAAAGAACTCCTACAACTATTCTAAAACTACAAACAATAACCCAAAAGGTATATTTAACAGAGCAGAGTCTTTAAAAAAGAAGACACAAAGATGGCCAAAATAAAAACGATATGAAAAATAAATAGTCCATTAGGAAATTGTGAAAAACTACAAGAAACCATAACACACCCATCACAATGGTTAAAATTAAAATGAATAACAATATCAAATATTGATGAGACTAGACTTTCCATACACTGTTGATGAGAATGTAAAAAGTTACTATAGAAAAGAATCTCAAAGATTCTTACAAAACTAAACCCACCTTAAAAACTTTCCTTGGTATTTGTCATGGATAAATAAAAACATATGTCAAAAAGGACTTATATAAGAATATCCATGACAACTTTATTAATAATAGGTAAAATCTGTAAGTAAGTCAGGTGCCCATCAATAAGAGAATGGATAAACAAACTATGTCTATTTATACAAAGGAATAATACTCTGCAATTTCAAAAGCTACAAACTAGGATACATAACAACAGCACAGATGAATCTCCAAAACATCCACTGAGTAAAAGAAACCTTACACAAAAGAGTACATACTATGTGATGTCATTTACATAAAGTTCTAGAACAGGCAAACTAATCTACAACAGATGCCTCAGGAATTTGAGGGCAGTAATTAGCAGAGAAGGGGGAGGAGGGAACTTTCTGGATGATGATAATTTCCTATATCTAAACAGCTGTTTGTTTTATAGGTGTATGCATTTATCAAAATTCAGCTAATGTTCACATTTGCAGATTGTGATTTTATGTAAGTTTTACCTTAAAAGAAAAAAAACTGTAAACAAATGTGGGTTAAGTTACAAGGAAAAGTGTTCTGACAGCAATTTATTTTGAAGTGCATTCAAAACTGAGATTGATTAATGGATGGCGAGAGGAACAAAGAGATGAATAGATAATGCTGAAGCAGAAATACAGTAAAATAGTGATGGTAGAATTTGCATGATGCCCACAAGGGTGTTCATTGTAAAAATTTTTTAAGTTATATGTTAGCAAATTCACATAGAAAAATGTTTAGAAAATACTTACACATCTATATAGCAAAAATCTGAATATTTCACTGTGTTTTCCTCAAAAAAATGAGAGTGATAATAAAGTGGAACTCCATGCCAGCCATTCCCTGGACATTTAACTCTGTGTGTAACAGGTGTCTCTTTTCTGTCTTTGCCCTTTTCCTCACCATCCTTTTCCTTTCCTTTTTCTCCCCCTCCTCTTCCTATCCTTTTTCCCCTTTTCTCTGTCTTCTGTTTCTCATCACCCTTTCTCCTCTTGGTTACACTACCACACTATTGTCTCTCTTTAACCCTTTACCTTAAGAGCTGGGGTGTGAGTGGGGGTGGATGAGGATATGGACACACAAATACATTTTTGAAGTTTCTTCATGGTGATGAAAACCATGGCAAATTAATGGCCATTCTTCTTACTACATGTATAATCTGACTGTAAAACTACAAGGACATAAGTAATTTTAAACTAAAATAACAAAACCATCATCTGGTCCACAGACCAAACTCTTTGTTCCATTGGTCCAGTGTGCAGAGACCGTGGAGGTTTTTCTTTCATTATTAACTTATGTATTCTTAGTGGCTAGAAGAGCAGGCAACACATTGTAAGTCCTCACTGTACTATTTATATGTGCATTCATATATGTGTATGTATGTGTATGAATACACATGTGTTTGTGTGTGTGTGTGTATATATACATATGTGTGTATTAAACAAGAGACTGGAAACTCCCAAAATAATTTTCTTCATAATTTTATCCCAAGTTAGCTCCATCATTAAGAGCCAATGTTGGAAAGGCTAAAATCATTCTACTCACATCCCTGAGCATAAGGCCAAGCCCATAATTGTGGGTGCCTCGGCTTAGCTCAATGGGTCTAACCCTCCTCCCCTTGCTTGAAAAGAATTGTTATGATTTTTGAGGACTGTAGGCACCTCTGCCTTTGTGGTTCCTTCCTTCATAAAAAAATTTTAAATTATATTTTATGATCATTTTGGCATAAAGACAAATATATCACAGGCTAGATTTTTTTCTTATTTATATAGTTATTATTTTCATATATTAAAGGATATTAAATTTGTTTTCATTTTCATGGGCTGTTATGGGTATCATGGGCCCTAGGCACTGTTCATTCTGTGCCTAATGGATAAACTGGCCTCAACTATAAAGGTTCCTTTTTGATTTGTATTGCTTTTTAATATTTTCTTTCTCATTTTCAACTTCTCAACCATTCCAAGACATCTTTTCTGTGGTGACAATGTGTACTTTGGCTCTATACCCAGATTCCAAATCTTTTTAAAATAATTTTTCAATAGAAAAATTTCCTTTCTTTGGCCTGAAACCTTTCAATTTCTCTCTTTGAGAACAGAGAAGTCAGCCTGTTATACATTTATCCTCCTTCCAAAGTGGAGTCCAACTTGACCAGAGAGCTTCTATTGAATCAGGAAAGTGAGTCTGAGTAAGTGCTGGACTTCCAAATGGAAGCAGTGCTAATAGGCTCCTTCTGATATCACCTAATACAAATGAAAAGCCTGCTCTTTCTCCTGTAGTCCTAAAGTGGATTTAAAAATAAACATGAGTAGGAAGCTTTTTTTAAAATATTTTTAAGGCACATTAGAAAGTCTAGTTGTTTTAGAAAGTATTAACTTGTATTATCTTTTTCTAGTTCTACAACCAAAGAATATCATAGCTGGTCCTTTTTCCAGTAGTGTATACTATAGCCATTCAGTTCAATGTATATGCTGCACAGGGTCGTAGGCACTGTGGATATACAGAAATGAGTAAAGCACTATTTCTGCCCCTGGGAAACTCCAAGTCCACAAGAAGGGGTAAATTTAGCAATCAATAATCTCAATAAAACATGTCAAATTCTATGATAGGGAAATATACAGGGAAAATAAGTACCAGGTAAGAAAAAAGTTTCAGGGATTATCCCCAACTATCTTCTCATCTCCTCTGAGGATCATCACACATCCATGTCTGCACCCACACAACTCTGAGACGTGCACATCTCTGAAGGGGACAGTCCCACACCATGCTAACACTTGACCTTGTGACTTGCTGGGGCTGATGGAACATAAGCAGAATCGACACTGTCCTGATCCTAAACAGAGGCTTTAACCTGAACTACTTGTTTTGGCTTCTTGTTTTGAACTACTTGTTTTGGTTTACCATGAAAATAGGATGGCCCTGAAAATAGCATGTTGTTGACGGGACAGTCATTTCTTCCTGGTTCCTAGAATGAGAATATAAGTTTACCCACACAGAATATAACCAAGCTGAGCTGCACCCGAACCACTGTACACACCCATGAGCAAGAAACAAATGCTAGTTGATATAAACTACTGTGATTTTCATTTTTTTACTATAGAAAAGCCCAACACAAATAATATAAGCAAGTTTGTCCATACTAGCTGATCAAACACAGCTTTTCTGTGTGCAAAGCTGTACAGCTATACCTTAGAAACAAAGATTATTACTTGATTGCCATCAAATAGGAAAACAGAATACAAAACAGAACAAAATATGGTGGTTTGCTATGGCTCTTGGAAAAAATCTGGAAGATTATATTATAAAAAGATACAGATAAAATGTCACTTGATGAGCTTCCTCTAAAACTTGTGCACTCATACTTTTTTAATGGCATTATAATTTTGTCCCAAATCTTTGGGAAAATAATTATAAGAACTAGAAAAAGTTTCCCCTTTGACCCATTTATACCATTCCTGGAAATATGTTCTAAGGAAATAATTTTTAAAACAAGAAAAACGTATCTCACCCAGAAGTTTTCTGTTTTCACGATGATGTATGATGATAGAAAATTACAAAATTATACACAACTATAAAGAGTAATATGGGCATACGAGTCAAGGTATGACAGAATGGTTTTATGGAATGTTATTAAATATTAAAGTTATATTTATGAATGTGAGGTAGAAATGGGGCAAAGTTATAAAATACCATTAATTAAAAAGAACAGACTAAGTTGGAATTTATATTGTAATTAAAATTACATCAAATATGTAAGCATATGGGCTAAATTGAACACTGGAAGATGCTTATGATATCTCAGGTCCCTACTTCATGTATTTGAAATGACAGTAGAAAAGACGAAAATAGGGAGGTAAGATGCCTGACCGGAGCCAGGTTTCCACAGAGGCTCCTGTCCAAAAGGAGAGTTAAAGGACAGAAGTTTAGCAAGTAGGCTGATGGTTTGGAGCTAAGCCAAGAGAGTAGGTTGAAGAACATCAACCCTGTTGAGGTGAGCTGTGACCCCCAAGGATACAAACAAAAGGCACAAAATCCATCGTCAATCAGATGGGAATCTCTTCCCCCTTGAGAATGGCTCACAGGATACTTTCTACAAACAAGTGAGCAGAGTTTAAACATTCTTCCATTTTATCCCATGGGAGAGATCCTCTAAAAACCGAATTTTTTCCCTACTAGGGTGCCATGGCACTCTTCTGCCAGGCATAAAACTGTATAAAACTGTACATATTCTCTACCTGCCATTCTGAACTCCCAGCACTCCCCTCCACTCTCACCTGGAGGTCTAGAAGCCTGTCCCCCATACAGTCCAGATTCTTGGGCATTTTCTGTAGAAGTGTGGACTGGGCATGGGCTGTTGTAGGTCTGTGCTGATTCTGTGGCACAGGGGCAAGGAGAAAACAGTGGACTGAAGGAACCATATGGAAAGGGAGAGGCAGTACCCCCAGGCACAGAGAAGCAGTGGGAAAAATAGGGCTCACACCCCCTGGGGATATTTTGGACCCTCCCTGTGTCTCTGGGAAACCAGAGGAAGCTGAGCATCTTCTCTGGTGGCAGACACTGGCAGAATATATCTGGGACAGTAATGCAGACCCTGTGAGCAAAGATTATGCCTGAGGTGGTACCATTCTGGGCAGAATGCAGTGGGATGGAGAATTGAAGACGCCTGTGCAGAGATAGCATACTCCCAGGGTGGGCCTGCACCAGGACTGCTTAGTGAGCCTAAGAAACCAAAATCTGAGTGTAACCTGGACCCACCCCAATACAGACTATAGGGGAAACAAAAACACCAGCTCTGGGCAGCAGCACAGACCAGGGCTGAGTCACAGTTTTTGTGAACTCACACAGCACCTGGTCTGCAAGGGAATATAACCAGGACAGAATCACAAATTCTGCACAAATATAAGTGTCACCAACATCAATCAGGGCTGGGGCTAGAACTGAGTGAACTGCCCCAGCATCCATTAAACACCTGAGGTTATCAGGCCTCAGCTTCCCCTGCCAGATGGTGGCAGAGTGCAGACATCTGGCTGAGGAGACATAACATTTCTCTTGACTCAGGCAGGCTCAAAACCCTGGAGCATCTCCTCATTGGAGGGAACTGGGTCATAGGCCTGCAGGGTTACCAATGACTGGGTATGACAGAGGTGCAAAGTGGGGAAGGAGACATCAAACTTTCTAGACTAATTCATTTTCGGGGGTGGGGGGTTGTCCTTCTGACTCCATGGAGCACCAAACCAAGTCATACTCAAGATGCCAGCAGACCCCTGCTATCTAGTTGCCAGAAACTTTTTGAACTCCCTCACTTGAGAACAAGTGCTGACTGGGAAAACTGATTTGGATCTCTCAGACTAGACCAATGACCCAAGAACTATCCAAAGTGGTACCCTGGGTGTGTGGTGAGAAGGTTTGATTTCCCTTTTCCACTTGTTGCCTATGGCAGGCAGGGTGACTTAATTGCTAGTATTTCTCCACAGCTGAGACTTTAACCCAGAGTAACTAATTCACTAGGGTAGGGAAGAGACCACCTGAAAACAAGACAGAGACACTTAGCCCCACCACACCAAGTATGTCCCCAGTGTCTCAGGTTATAGCACTGTATGGGTCCTTTGCAAAGCTTTAGGGGAAAAGGTACAGACACCAGTCATAGCTCTTGGGTAAAGGGCTGGTTAATCACTACTCCAGGAGCCCCCCTAACCCAACTTTACCTTATCTGTTCATCTAGCCAAATGGTGTAAAATGATCATGGGGCAGAATCAGCAGAAAAACTCTAGTAACATGAATAATCAGAGTAGGTCAACTCCCCCAAGGAACAATACAGCAGACACAACTGAAGATCCTATTGGTAGACAAATGGCTAGGATGTCAGAAATCAAATTCAGAGTTTGGATTGCAAATAAGATTAATAGAATGGAGGAAAAGTTGAAATTAGAAATTCAAGGAGCAATTCAAATGTTGTCTCAAGAATTCAGTGAATTCAAAGACAAAATCACTAAAGATTTTGACACACTGAGACAAGAATTTGCAGTCCTCAAAGATCTGAGAAATACACTAGAATCCCTCAGTAATAGAATGGAGCAAGCAAAAGAAAAGATTTCTGATACTGAAGACAAACCTTTTGAATACTCCCAAGTACTCAAAGAGGAAGGGAAATGTAGAGGAAAAATGTATCATTCTCTCAGAGAGCTTTGGGATAATTTAAAGAAAACTAATATTCACCTTATAGGAATCCCTGAAGTTAACAACCTAATGGGACATCTCAAGCAACTGGAAAAAGAAGAACACTCCAATCTGAAAGCCAGCAGAAGAAAAGAAATAACCAAAATTAGAGCAGAATTAAATGAAATTAAAAACAAAAGAATTATACAACAGATCAATAAATCAAACCTTTTGGTTGTTTGAAAAGGTCAATAAAATAGATAAACCTTTGGCTGACCTAATCAGGAAAAAAAGAGTAAAATTTCTAATTTCATCAATCAGAAATGGTAATAATGAAATAATAACTGACTCCTCAGAAATTCAAATAATCCTTAATAAATATTACAAGAAACTTTATTCTCAGAAATATGAAAATCTGAAGGAAATCGACCAATACTTGGAAGCATGCCACCTTTCAAGACTTAGCCAAAATCAAGTAGAAATGTTGAACAGGCCTATATAAAGTTCTGAAATAGCATCAACTATACAAAATCTCCCTAAAAAGAAAAGCCCAGGACCAGACGGCTTCATGTCAGAATTCTACCAAACCTTTAAAGAGGAACTAGTACCTATATTACTCAACCTTTTCCAGAATATAGAAAAAGAAAGAATACTACCCAACACATTCTATGAAAAAAACATCACCTTGATTCCAGGAAAAGACCCAACAAGAAAAGAAAATTATAGACCAATATCACTAATGAATATTGATGCGAAAATATTCAACAAGATCCTAAAAAACACAATCCAGCAACACATCAAACAAATTATACACCATAACCAAGTAGATTTTATCCCAGGGTCTCATGGCTGGTTCATTTACATATAAATTTATACGTAAATCTATAAATACAATTCATCACCTAAACAAATTAAAAAATGAAGACCATATGATTCTCTCATGTGATGCAGAAAAAGCTTTTGATGATATCCAGCCTCCATTCATGATCAGAACACTTAAGAAAGTTGGTATAGAAGGGACATTTCTTAAACTGATAGAGGCCATCTACAGCAAACCCACAGCCAATATTGTATAGAATGGAGTTAAATGGAAATCATTTCCACTCAGATCAGAAACCAGGCAAGGTTGCCCATTGTCTCCACTGCTTTTTAACATTGTAATGGAAGTCTTTGCCATTGCAATTAGGCAAGAAAAAGTGATCAAGGGTATCCTTATAGGGTAAGAAGATCAAACTTTCACTCTTCACAGATGATCTGATTGTATATCTGGAAAACACCAGGGATTCTACTACAAAACTCTTAGAAGTGATCAAGAAATATAGCAGTATCTCAGGTTACAAAATCAACACTCCTAAATCTGTAGCCTTCATATATATCAACAATAATCAAGCTGAACAAACATTCAGGGACTCTATTCTGTTCATAGTGCCAAAGAAGACAAAATATTTGGAAGTTTACCTAACAAAGGACATGAAAGATCTCTATAAAGAGAATTATGAAACTCTAAGAAAAGAAATAGCTGAAAATGTTAACAAATGGAAAAACATACCATGCTCATGGGCTGGGAAGAATCAACATTGTTAAAATGTCCATACTACCCAAAGCAATATATAATTTTAATGCAATACCTAGTAAAGCTCCACCTTCATATTTTAAAGATCTTGAAAAAATAATACTTCATTTTATATGGGATCAGAAATAACTTCAAATAGCCAAGACATTACTCAGAAATAAAAACAAAGCAGGAGAAATCACACTACCAGACCTCAGACTATACTATAAATTGACAGTGATCAAAACAGCATGGCACTGACACAAAAATAGAGAGGTAGATGTATGGAACAGAATAGAGAACCAAGAGATGAACCCAGCTACTTACCGTTATTTGATCTTTGACAAGCCAATTAAAAACATTGAGTGGGGAAAGATTCCCTATTTAACAAATGGTGCTGGGTGAACTGGCTGGCGACCTATAGAAGACTGA